>VZTX01010359.1:5417-19038 GCA_013400915.1 Pardalotus punctatus | reverse complement strand
GGGTTCTAAGGGAGGTTCCCACCTTTCTTAGCAGACACCTTTCTTCAAACCAAGACAGCTGTTTAGGACACATTTACACTGAGACTCCAACACCATTTTGTTTTAAAGAACAGAGCTAGATGCTGAGTGTTCAGATTCTCTGTGCAAGGTGCATTCAGAACACAGCCTTTCACAAAAGGCAACACAGGAGTGCTGTCTTGGTTTCAGTTGCCCCAAAAGCAAGCTGCTGACAAAAAGGGCACCCTTAGCCTTATTTTTTTTTCAATTCCATCCCTTGTTCTGTACAAGTATTCCATGGGGCACAAGGAAGGTGTATCAGTGCTGACCCAGCTGAAAATCAACCCCGACCAAACACAAAAGCTGGCTGTGTAAGTGCTTGCACTAGCACAGGGCAGGGATTGAAACATGCTGCTGGAGTGGAGTGAAGGGAGGAAAGGATCCGGACACTGATCTACTTTGGTCAGCTTCACCAATTAGGAAACCACAGCCTGACAGGAAACTACCCAAAGGAACTAATAGGAAATGCTGCAGAAAACCTCCCAAAGGACTAATAGGAAATGCTGTGATTAAAGGCGTTTTACTGGGCTTTAGCAGCAAAGCAGAGGGAGGAAAAGAGGCCTTTTATCAAATGTTTAGAAGCACATCTCAAGAATAGGCTCTGCTGCCTTCCCTACCTGAGAAGGGAGTCTGGGTGCCTCACACCATAGTGAATATCATAAGTGTTGGGTACATCTGCCTATGAGACCAGACATGGCCTCATTCTGCTGCGCTGTGTTAGCCCTGTGTGATTTAGACACCCCTGGCAGCTCAGGCCCAACGAAGGAAGCAGCTCTTTTTCATCCCTTGCAGTGCCAGTCAAGGGCCAAGGCTTGGAAGGCATTGAGCAGCTCACTGTCTTTGGGCTGCTGTACTGAACAGCAGAGGTTTGATGTTTGTTACTGATACCTCCATAACTATGGTGAGCGTAAGGTTAGTGAGAAACATCTGTAGGATGTGAGTAGTGTGTTTAAGCCTTGATAGTCTGCTTGCTAAGCTGAGATTTTTATTTTTTTATTATTTAATTCTGTTTTTGGTTTGTATATCTGGAAATGCTTGGCTAATGTCTGTAGAATCTAGCAAGTGAAGATTAATATGTTATATGCCAAGAAAGATCTAAATTCTTCACCTATTACAATTTTATAATTCTAGTCTTGGCATGCACATATGCATAGAACTCTTTCATTGGGGGAGAGAAAAATAAATCCTTAAATAAAAAGGAAACACTCCTAGCTTGGTTGGCATTGGATTTCTGGGTTTCCTTTTCTAGTTGACTCTTTTTTCTGTTTCCTGTGTCTTAGTGAAATATCAATATGCTTACCATGGAATGCATGAGTCTTTCTTCAGAGGAAAATTAATACCCTTCTGTTAATCAAAACAGAAACAAAAATATCTCTCTAATATTAATGTTTGTAATCTACCTTTAAAAATACATCAGTGCCCTCCCACATACACTTCCTCCTGATTCTAAATAAATGCTGGTGCTAACAGTGCCATCTCTTGCATGAAACTTAAAATGGAGTTTCTGACCATTTACAGTCATTGATTCCTGTAGGACTCCTATAAAGCACCAGCACTACAAATCTACACCTTTCCTTTCACTTCAATCTGTTAGGAAGTTATTTGTCAGCTCTTATCTGAAGTTTTATAGCCTTAAAAGTGTTGAGTAAGCGTTCTGCTTTGGAAGTATCCATGCTGCAAGTTGAGCAACATGGCTTCCTATAGAACTTTATGGAGAATTTTGGACTGGGGAAAGATGGCACTCTTTTGTCCAAATGTCCCATTTTGGACATGGGAAAAATGGGGAAAGATGGCAAGAATTTGTCTGAGGAATAGAAGGGGTATTGCTGCTTGCAACGGATGAGCTGCCATTAACCCGGAGATCTTATTTCGAAATAAACTTCTGTAATTATAATGAAAGGTGAGTGGAAGTGAAAATAATATGTAAAGAAATGTTACTAAACTGGGAACTACCTGGGCTGATGTGTTAGAGGCTGGGAGCACTCACTGAGAGAATAGCCCTCTCCTAAGTGCTATGCATGCTCGAGCAATGAGCCACTGATGTCCTTTTTGTCTGGAAGTATTAGCTAACAACACAAGATGTCAATATTGGAACTGGCAGGCAAAACTGATGCCTGAGTCTGTGCTCAGTCGCCAGACCATGTGGCTCACCACTGAGCAGATCTGGATCCTGTGCAGGAGGATGCTTTGCCTAGGTGTGGGTAAAACAGCTCAAACTTTACCCTATTTGCAAAAGTTATCAGCTGTTATCAGTTATTAAAAGTTATCATGCTTTTGGTGTTGAAGAATGCTGAGACCAGCCTCACTCATCAATCCCAAAGTTAAACACTCTGAGGGAGAACAATGTTTCCTGACAGGAAGTGTCACTGGCTCTGGTGAGAGTGTGGCAAACCTGATCAAGGAGCCAAAAAGTGATAATATTGATAAATTATCTAAAGCTGCTGAGCTGCCACAGCACCATAGCTGGCCTGAAGATACAACTGATAATCACTTTGCACTATAAATGCCCAGTCCCACGTTTTAACAGTAGGGTCTTCTAACATACCCTTTCTTAGAGCATGTGTGGAGGTTCCTGCATCACGTGGAGTTGTCCTTCAAGGTTACTCCTTGATGAGATTTGCCCACTATCATTGGTATGGGCGAGTGACATCAATCTCTAATAATTATTTTGCTTCAACAATAGTGCACTGTTCTAGCCGTTTTAGCTATTCTATACCTTGCAGTAAATAATTCTGATTAATATCTTATGGTCTAATCATTATAAAGAATTTAAATCAATAATTAATTTTATTTATGTAAATATATTTGGGTTGCTATCCTTACTGCCTTGCAGGCAGGACAAAGTCATAGAAAGGATCAGTTACATCTCTCTAATGCTTTAGACAGAAAATGTTGACCAAGTCTTGGACTAAGAATGTATCCAGCTGCATCACAGAAGGAGTTCAGAAAGCAATGGGATCCTTTCTGTACTTCATGATTCAATGGGATGGTCTCCCTGATAAACCTCAGAAGCCTCCATTTTGCCCAGACATCCCATAAGGATGTGGGTGCTGCAGTGCTTAGCTGTTGTGGCTCTTGGAGCCCAGGCTCCTGGCTTAGGCTCCCAGTGCAGAGTCTGAGCGGAGAAAAATGGCACAGAAGAAGACCTACAGAAACCTGCTCATTAAGCAAGGGCATAACTCAGGGTCAGCTGGCAACTGGCAAAACCCAGGCAACTGGGAAGTGTTGGGCTGAGCAAGTTCTTGTCCCTGCCCACACAATCATTATACATAGTGAGCCCCATCTGCTTGTCTGGGACTTGTTGCTCTGAGAGTGGGATTTGACTGTGTGGGAATAACAGCAGGAATAAGAGAAATGCAAACAGTTCCTCCATGGCCCCAAAGAAGACAGTCCCTCTGTTTTTTTCTGAGGAACAAATAAACTGTGGCAGAGGACACGGCCCATCTTACATGTTCACAGCTGTGAAATCCTCTGCTGTTTGCAGGTGTGTATTGCTGTGCCTGTCAAGGGAGTAACCAAGCAATTCTTGTCCTTTAATGTATCCTGAGGGGAGCCTCTCTAGAATGGCTCCATGGTCAGTAGTTGTGCATGATGTGGGGGAATCCAGGTTTTAGTGGTTTGTACCTACTACTTCAGCTCCAGCCAGGGTGAGGTAGGAGCTCAGCACAGAGGTGCTCCCATCAGGCACACAGAAGCAAAGCCAAATTAGGAAATCCATGATGTGCAGGTGCAGGTGTTACCTACATAGGAATGCAGATGTGGGATGTTCCCATTCTCCACTCCCTCGATGGAAAAAGCAGTAGGATGGACTTGTCTGTGGAGGGGATTTTCATGCTCACAGCTTTGCACAAGCAGTACTGTGAACACCCTCTGCGCTAAAGGCATCTGTGGACTTCTGGAGGGAAGTGAAGAGACCTACAGTCTTGGTGAATGGGGGAGGGTGGGTGTATGATGGGAAAGGAGATTAGGGGTGTTGAATTGCATTTTTAGATCTATGCACTTCTATCCAATTGTCACTATAGGTGCTCCAGCCTATTACTGGATCTGTCTAGTCCCAAGTCTGCATTTAAACCCTTCTGGCAAGTGTTTTACTGCTGCTCTGTATTCTGCCAAAAGCTTATTGGATATTAATGTGCCTTCCTGTCGCTTTAGCACATTTAACAAATGCAGGAAAACTACTGATCCCATTTGCTTTCTGCACACCAGACATCTTTGCTTCCCACTGAAATAGGTCTGAGAGCTGCACATCCTCACATCTCTCAGTGCTTCACAGGAGACAAGCATATCAGCTGACTTCTGTTCTGACCATTGCCACAACCGGGTACAAAAGTTAATTATTGGGTGTGGTGTGCCTCTTCCATCTTTCTGCTAAAATCAGTCAGGATCAGGGCTTCGGGTGAAGACAGATAGCTGAGTGTGGGGTCTTTTCCTCCCCCAGAATAAAGAGCACATCCTCTGTGACCCCAGCATGCACAGGCTGCAGAAAGAGCACTATTCTGCTCATACTCACCTTCTCATGAGACCAAGCTCCTGGTTGCTTTTCAGCCACCAGTTGTTCCTTCAATAGGCCTTGTCAATAGATCAGACCAAGCTGTTGCTAAACACTCACTTCATGGTTTCCACTGGGTTTCCATGCTGGGTTTGTTATAGAGTGGCTGCAGTTGTCCCAGAGAGATTTCCTCTTCATGCTTGAATCCAGCATCCAGTGTCATGGTGACAATGAAGCTGAGAGCCATGTCTGTTACAGTAAATAAAAGTGGAAGTGTAGCATGTGCTCCCATCTTAGTACTTGTCTTATGTTGGGAGTGTGAGTGTCTGGTTGTGGTGGAGATGTGACAGTACAAGCTAGCAGACAGAACCAACTGGTGCCTGGCCTTTGGGCACAGTCTAGTGGCTAGGGCATGTTTATCCATGATCATGTATTTTCACTGCTCTTTGGATCCCCCCAGCCGTCTAGGGCATGGTTGTATGAGCTCTGCTAATCTTAAATTTATTCTTTAAACTAATGACACTGGGGGATAGTGTCCTCAGTACAATCTGACAAATGCCAATTTTGTTGGCTTTCACCTGTGTATTTTCAGGGCTCAAGTCCTTCCATGTGGCTCTACAAAAGGACTGGACTGAGTCAGAGATGATTCTGTGACCTGTGCAGTGTTTGAGTGCATCAGTGCAGAGTGGCTCATCCTGCCTTTGCTTTGAAATTGTTCTAATCAAAATGGTGAAAACCCTTGCCAAATTAAATACAGCACTACTCAGAAACTGAAGGATTTGAACTTCTAACAACCCTCCATTTTCTTCCCTCTGTTAGAGTAATTAATCACATGTAGTTTAAAAGGATCTCAAAGCGGTATATAAAGGAGGTATTTCCATTTTTAAAATAGGCTGGCAGCAGGGTGGGCTGAAGCGCTGTGTGTCAGGTCAATAGCAGAGATGGCAGGAAGACTTTCTGCTCTTGAACACTGATGCAATGCTCTAAGCACGACATCCAAGCCACCCTCATCCACTGCTGTAGTTAAACTCATCTTACTGAGAAGCTCACATTCATAAAGGTTTGTAACAGTATAAATAATATGCCATATTAGGGCTGTAAATCAAGTGCCATTTCCTTGAAACTATTTCAGGAAAAAGCTTCTGCTTTTTTTCCAGCATAATCTAAAAGAGTTTTATTGATGTCCTGTCTACCATCTGTTTTACATATGAACCTTGTGACTCCTAGTCTTTCAAGCTTGTTAATTAGGCCAATAGGAAGCATACCACAGGAGCTCAGAAATGCAGCTCTGAAGCTAAATGCTGGTGGAACATTTCTTTTCCCTAGTATGCTAGTGATAGAGAACCTTTCTATAATCAGTTTCCTTT
This sequence comes from Pardalotus punctatus, assembly GCA_013400915.1. Classification (NCBI taxonomy): domain Eukaryota; kingdom Metazoa; phylum Chordata; class Aves; order Passeriformes; family Pardalotidae; genus Pardalotus; species Pardalotus punctatus. The sequence goes on along the minus strand of VZTX01010359.1, from coordinate 13,125 downwards.
ACTTCAGGGAGTGGTGCAGCAGGGTAGCTATCTGCATTTTCTCCTGCCTTCTCACCTGTTGGAGAAGGAACCTGGGAAAGGAAAGGCTTTTGTGTATATTTCCTCCGTTACTGCAGCACAGGCTGGATTTTTCTTAGCTGCACCACAGCTCCACTGAGATCATCAGGAGCTCAGTGCTTGAAGGGTGCCAGATGTACAGACAGTATGGGCATCTGTGTGGGCTTCCACAGGCATCCACCTTGGTGGATTATGCAGATAATTGGAGGAGATGCAACTCTAAGAAACAGAGGGCCCAATTTGATGTGCAAGCCACTGCTAGAGGCTGGAGTCTTCCTTTTATGCTTACTGGGTGTTCTTTTTGAGGTCCAGTTTTGGTATAACTTATGTATGAATATAAAACAATAACAAAGTGTAGGCATCTGCCCCCTTGTTCTCTTCTGTCTCCCCTCCTCCATCACCACCTTGCAGTATAAAGCTCTGTGTTCTGAAATAGAGATGCAGTTGCCTGTCCCACTGTGCCACCACCTGGGGCGGGATGCTGGTTACCAGGAGACTGCCACGCCTTCTTGCTGGAATAAAGGCAAGAATGGGCATCTAAGGATGGCACACCAAGAATTGGCTTGGATTTTACTTACAGGTGTGTGATAAATTGTCCCTAGCAACTCTAAGGTGTAAAATCAGTTGTTATCTCCCTAAACAGATGCACAAAGTCTTAAACTGAAAGTCTGGTCTGAAATGCCATCTGACAAAGCATGTCTTTTCCTAGAAAGAGATGTGTGGTCAGGCAGCTCCCTCCTCCCCTGCCTTCCCAGCAGAGGGAGAATACTGCCCTCTCTTGGATATGGACACAAAGCCATGTTTGCCACCAAACTACCCCACAGGGGCTGGTGTTTCTGGCCACCAGAAGGACACCGTAGCTTGCTGGCAAGGTGTGGCATCAGGATGCAGATTACAAGCGCCTGAGTTGTAGTCCAGGCAGGTCATCTGACATGTTGTATAGCACTGCTGGCAGGGCTTGGTACCCAACAAGCTTAGGTGGGTTTCCATCCAAGTGGTCGGTTGATAAACATTTAAACAGAAAACACTTTTTCTTTTTTTTTCTTTTTTTAACAAAACAAAACAAAACAAAATTAAAAAATAAAATTCTTCACATCCTCCACTTATACATAATTGCCTAGACTGAACTCTGAGCCCAGAGCCAGGGTGAAGTCTACACCAGATCAGTTCTCTTCCTGTAGGTGCAAGGGTCTGGGCCTCAGTTCAGGTCTACTGGAAAGGAAATTCTTGTGTTGTCTCCATAGACTGGTTGTGCAGGGATGAGGACTGGGTTGATTTCTTATGTCTTCCTCCAGTGTGTGCAGGACTGGGCTGCATTCAGGCATTGAACAGGAGCTGTAGCTCTGCCACACATACCAGTGCAATGCTTGGGCTTCCCAGGGAGTCATTACCAGGGAAGCATGTCTACCTTCCACTTTACAGCAGGGTCTATGGTGACAGGATTTCTGTCCTTCAGCCATTTGGGATCTGTTTAACTCTACCATCAGATTTTCCTTCTAAATTATTGCTTTCTAGAGCACTCCTGCAATATGAGGTGTTAGAAGCCAACCAACACAGTTTGAGCACTGCTTTACTCTTTATGACTTTTCTTTCTCTGAGGTGCTCTCAACCCTCACCATCCCTTCAGCCTCAGCTGAAGAGTGCAGCTCCCTTTAGAGTTGCTTTCTCTCCAACAAAACAAAATTCTAAATCAGTTGAAGCCTTACTTTGGGGACAAAAGGGGGCACACCTACACAGCTGAGAGCTGGCTGAAGTTAAATTTATCACTAGATATGAGCAATCCTAATGTATCTCTTGGGAAACACTTGTGAATGGACAGAGCAAGCTCAAATACAGACAAGGCTATGAAAATTAATTACTCCTCTCCTAATCTGCAGTTAGATGTAGTTTTCCCTTGGCAAGCTGTGCTGATTCAAAGCATTTCCAGCATCTCCCAGAGTTAATATACCCTTGGCTTCACACTGGAAAGCCACGTGTGCCTTGAAATTTTCAAATTCATATTAATACATCAATGAAGAACCTTCTCTTCCAATGAATCCAGAGAGCAATACAGACAACAGATCAAAGCTGGTACTGGGAAATTGCTGTAAAACTTACTGTTTAACCTCAGTCTGAATAAGATTAAGGAACATATGAGCTATAGCTTCTGTGCTGCAGGAACACAAATACCCTTTGGGTCCAGTGCTAGCTCCAAGGGCTCGACAGCAAGAAGCAACCCTGCACAACTGAACACAAAGCTTTTGTAAGAGGCAATGGCAGAAAAGACTCAAAGAGGCAGGATGCAGTTTTTCACCTTGGAAAGACAATAAATTTGGAAACCCAAAATTTGGAAGAATACCCTGGGAGTGACAATGTCAACACTTGTTAGGGCCTTGCTTTCTGAATGAGGTGATCATGGTGGAGCACTGGCTCTACAGTGATTCAAAAGGAATACTGCCATCTAGTGCACTTTGAACAGAGAATTTTTATACTATAAAAATGTGATTTGCATCTGTTCATGGAAAGGCTGGAGGCACTGTCAGGTAAGAGAAGACATTGTATTTTTGTTGTATAGAGAAACAGTATTTTAACTTGCAGGTGATCACTAAGTACGAAGAGGAGGAGGAATGAACAACCCCCTTCTAACACTCTCATTATGCATTCTTTTAGCTGCAATCTATGCTTGATCTATGAAATAGGTTTTCCACAAGCTGGTAGTGGGTAATGTGTCAGGATGGTGGCATGCCCACCTACCTCGTACACTCACTTGCACCCAGACTGTTCCATGTCCACAGGCCTTCTCTGTGTACCAACAAGACTCATGGTTTTAAGAAACTGCTGGTTGTAAAACTGGATCACTTTTTTTTTTTTTTTTTAGGAGAGATGGCCTGATGAGCTCTATTAAAACAATAACAGCATCAGAAGTGTCTGCAGCCCTGCAGTTATTCCCTGTTCAGGAATAACTCTTCTGCCCTAGCACTTGAGATTCCCAGATGCTGAGGTGCAGGGTGGGAAATGCCTGCACGTGGCACCAAGAACAGCTGTCTGCCACCAGGCAGACAGCTGAGCTCTGCACTGTGCAGCTGCAGGGGGCCAGTGGGGAATGAGGCTCAGGGGCTGGCAGAATGAACTCTTCTCAAGAAGCAGTCCCTCAAGCTCCTTTTCAAACCTATCAGAAACCATCCCCCCATTATTTCAGTGCAAGTCAAAATAATCTGTACAGATAGAGCAATGGTTCATTCTACTGGCACTAGGGTGGTTTGTGACATGCCCTGCTCACCTGGCCTGTTGGTGAACAGTGCCTTCTTTCAGTTAAGTACAACTAAACATGTTTTGACTCTGCAGCCTTTTCCATGGAGGAAGAAAGGATATCTCCCTCTCCATCCTGCCTATGAAGTTAGATGAAAGTTCTTCCAAGTTGGATCGTGATCCTTATGGGGCTGTAGGGGGATTCAGAGGGAATTACAAAGTGTTTGTTAGCCTCAAAATGGCTAATTAGTTTTAATCATTGGCAGCAACTCAGAAATCACAGCTGGTTGTCGTGCTGATGCCCTGGAGCAGCAAAGCTGTTGCCCACAGTTAAAGGTAGCCAGTTGTTCCTTCCTAGTGCAAATGCCTGACATCAGGGTAAACTTTCAGACTTTTTTATGTCAAGAAATGCACCCAATTCATTCTGCATGGGCTGAATCACCACTGTGAGCATGCTGTGTGAACTGCTTGCATCCTGACAAGGCTGATAGCTCTGCTCCTACACTCACAGCAGAAGTATGTGCTTACTTGGCAACAAGCAGCTGATGAATTCATCTGCTCCCTCCACTAGATGGGATGCAAGCACCATAATTTCTAAGCACTTCTGGTAGAAATGTGAAGTTCCAGCACAGCCTGCTCAATATAACTGGTTCCCATGCCAGATACTGCTAGCCAGGGGCTATGAAAGGCAGAAGTGTTTAGTTCCAGTTCCTCTTCATCAGAAAGAGCACAAAAAGGGAAATGATTCAGTGCCCCAGAAGTATGATACATAAGTGATTTGGGATGACATCATCCAGCAATCAGGCAACACGGTGTCCTGCAACCCTCTAGGTCCTAACCTAATGTGAGCAGAAATGAGGGGGCAAGCCAGGGTTATGACTAGTCACTTCAGCATTGTCACTAGATACAGCAAATTCTGTCAGCTGTCCAGAGGGAGACAAGTTTATTTTTGGAAGCAGTAAGAAAGTTAACATTTTTATAGATGTCTAACCTTAACACAGTACAATCTTACTCCATTACTGCTAGTACACTAATGTCCACTATGCCACTTACTGTGCTTATTCATTATCCTAGAATAATGATAGATATTATGAGTAATAACTCTACCACTCTCACTTATGCTTTTAATTTTTTTGCGCAGAAGTTAGGAATATTGTTATTACTACTTTCTCTTATGAGAGGGGGGTGAAAGACACAACAAATAAATAATTTGTCCAAGAACCCTGAGCAAGTGAATAGCACAAACAAGCAGTACCTGCATGTCCTGGTTCCCAGTGTCTTGAACAATGTTCTGCACTATCAGGGCCCTTCATCATCATGAAATTCACAGGCAGCTAGACACAGTCCCTTTAGAAAGCCTCTTGGATTTTTATCTTGACAGTGCAGCAAACTAGACATTGATTGTGTTGACTCTAATCTTAAAGGTACATTTTTACCAAAATAAAATGCGAAAATAAATACAACCTTGAGGACACTAGGTCACGTGTTATTTTTTATATTCAGGTTTGCTTAATCTTTTTACTTTCAGTTTTCAGAATGCCAAACATTTTTGTCTTGACACCACTCAGACAGGGCTCGTGTATTGTCTGTCAGTCCAAATTGGACACTTGAGTAGAAAGCAACATGAGCTTGTGGGATCTGGGAAGGTGTAAGGAATAAGTAAGAATTCTAGTATGAGCATGAGTTGATTAGCAGTGAAATGATTATATGCTTTGTAATTTAAAGCCTAGCATTATGTTCCAGAGTTAATGTCCCCTGGAGAGGAACTGAACGCTTGTAATTCCCCCCAAGCTAAAGCCTCGGAGGCCACTGAAGCAGTCAGGCAATACTGCATCAGGTACATTCAGCTCATGCTTTCAGTGCTTCCTTAGGAAGGACGTGCATTCTGAAGCAGTTTCATGGCAAAATGATAAATGCTATTCCCAGGGAATCAGGGAATGCCCTGAGCTCTTCAGGTTATGTTTATGAGCTAATGGCCTCTCAACTTCATTTTGGTACAGTTTTGTTTCATTTATCCTTAATGGTGCAATTGCAACCACTTTAACTGTTGCTCCTTTGATATCCTGAGAGCATTGTCACATATCAGATACCACAGGCAAGGTGAAATCTCCTTTGTTCTGCAGGACAAAGGAATATTAGAGGGTCTTAAACACCAAGTACAAGTCTCCTGGAAGTTCTCCTGATGGGCTGACATCACTCACTTTTCAGCAACAAATGCAACTGAAAGGCCAACACCAATGTCTAGTATGTGCCTCTGGTATGCTTTGAAGCAGCATTTTCTCACACTATTACTTTTGACTATAATTGCTGTTGTTTCCCCACTGCCCTTCTCCAGAGGTTTACAGGTCACCTTTGAGTGCTGCTATCTAGTTATTGCTTCTTGAGATGTGTATCATTCATGCTTTTAGTAATTGTGGCTTTCATATTTTACTGGTGTAGGCACAATTCTGAGGGAACAGCATTTTACTCCCATTGCAGGTTTCCCCTGGCTCAGGTGATACCCACTTTGCCTGTGGTGATGGACCAGCTGAGACAGATGCTGGCCACGTATTTCCTGTTGGGAATATTTGCCTGTGTTCAGAAGCTGTATTCCACAGTGAGGTCCTCATTTAGCAGACAATAACAAACAGATAGTTCCCACCCACTGAGAGCTCGCTGCCTAGGGTTATGGAAAAATATATCAAGTGGAGGTCAAAGAATAGTAGAGGGCAATAATAAAACACTGGCCACCCTGCTTTCCATGGGCCTCTTGCCTCAGGGGTAACAGTCAACCTTGCCTGTGTCGGACCAGCTGTCTCTTACTTAATACATACATACACACACGCACACACACACAGGCTGAGCATAAATTAAACAGCCTTTAGAGCGCTAACAAAGAGCAAATGTTAAATTCAAGCCAGATGTGACCCACTCCCTAGACACCAGCAAGCAGCTTTGGGCTGGAGTTCCATGCTGTTGGAGGTGACTGGGATTGCAGGCTTCATGGAAGGCTCCAATACTTAAAACCTAGTGGGACTCTTGAAAATCTCGCTTTTTCTCCAGCTTACAGGACTTTCCTGCACCCAGGCTATCATCCAACAGGCAGACTGGCTGTCCTGGTGTCCCTGCACTTTGCTTAAACACCATACTTCTTGGAAGAAAGCAGGTGAGGGGTGTTTTATGCCCATACTACGGGTTTATGTTCTATTTAGATATTTGGAAAACATAGGGATGTAAACCTTTAGAGCCTGACATTTTAGAGGATCCCATTCCTATGTATCCTCTTCAGTGTAGGCATCTTTTGGGGCCTATGTAATCCAGACTTTTCCTGCTAATGTTGGATCTGGGTCTCTCATATCCAGTGTAGCAGACAACTGAATCAATGCAGGGCTGAGTAGACAAGATAGAGCAGAAACCCTGCTTCAAGTATCCTGCTCCATGGCTTCAAAATGAAAAAAAACCTGGAGAAAACATTAGTGGCCTTGGCACTTAGAGTGAATGCCTGTGGGAAAAAAGCCATCAGAATGGATTTGTGGATTAGGAAATCTCCTGTGAACAAGTCCAAAGCTGCCCTTGAAACCATATTTTTAATTTCAAATGACAGCTTTTTCTGAATTTTTCCTTTTTGATTAACTAGAAATTGCATCAGCATCCCCATTATTTTTGCTAAATAAAACTCTGTTTGAGTTTCAGTCCATAAAGTTTGATCAAATGCATTTTACTATTGCTGTCTAAACATTTCATCTGGTTAATACCTAACTTCAAGTATTTTTAATATTTGTACTTACTAAATTATTCGGAGAGAAGCTACTGATCCTAGGCCAAATGCTGATGTCATTTACACCAACAATTAGCCCAACATTGCTCAACTCCCCTCAGGTGTTGGCAGGGCTGGAGGCTTTGGTGTCTTCCCTCATTGCTCCCACAGATGGCAGCCTCTTAACTTGGCTTTTTCCCACTCAGCTGCTGGGTAAAAGGCGGCAGGGAAAAGGGCCTTATTGTATTTTTGCCTTGAACATGAAAGATTTTTGTCCTTCTTGATTTAACCTTCACTTGTCAGACTAATGGTGGTGGGGGAGAGAAGCCAATCTCCAAAGTCCTGAGAAAAAGGACTGGATTTCGCATTAATATGTGACATATCAGGGACAATTGCACAGTCAATATGTCCTGAAATAGCTGTCAGAAAAGTCTGAGTCAAATGCAAAGCAAAATCTTCACAGAAAAAGGAAGCAGGTCCAGCTGAACTCCTCTGCTATGGCACGTTTTGGGGTACAGCTATCTCTTGCAAACACTTTTTACAGACTTAAAAAAGCTCTGTGACTGGCTAAAAATAAGCCTTGGCACCTTTTGTGCAGACTTTGCAAAGCCCTGTTGCAGATAGGAACTGCAGCTCACCGGCCCTGTAAGGTAAGGTCTAAAAGTCTTTTTTTTTTTTTTTTTTTTT
>VZTX01010357.1:0-20682 GCA_013400915.1 Pardalotus punctatus | reverse complement strand
CACTGAGCCCTGCAGCTCCACGGCACCCACCAGCCACAGCCTGGCCAGTCCCATCACAGCCACACGGCTCCTACACCCACTCCATGTTAACACCACCCGTGTCCCACTGTGCTGAGAGATGTCCAGTCTCAGGCTGGTGTTTCCAAAAGGTGGCATTTGAGGATAAAAATGCTGGTGATGAATTGCCAAACTCGCTTGGTCTCCTGTGTACCTACCCCAGCTCTCGAGACAGCAGCAGGGAAAAAGAAGATAGGGGAGGTAAAAGCAAAAAAGGGAGATGAGGTTGATGAGCCACTAGAAAGAGCATTTTGTCTTTAAGTGGAGGATCTATAAGATGTTTTGGATTTGCAAATGAAAGGAACATTTCTGAGACAGAGGGGGTGATTTTGGGATCTGTCAGCCATCCCAAGGTGTCACTGTGCATCACATCCTTCAGACACCGCCCTCAGCAGCCGGTGCTGCCCCGGGGCATGGGGAGAGATCCTTCCTGAAGGGCTGGTGCTCCCTGGGTGGCTGCCACACCCCTGAAGTGTCCAAGGCCAGGTTGGACAGGGCTTGGAGCACCCTGGGATGATGGAAGGTGTCCCTGCCCATGGCAGGGGGTGGGGCTGGATGAGCTTTAAGGTCCTTGTCAACCCGAAGCATTCCAGGATTCTCAGTCACTTGGGCAAAATTTTTTTTTTTTTCCCTCCAAATTTTGAAATTTCTGCTGGGGAATATTGTTAGAAGTCAATTAAAGAAATATAATTGCCGTGGACATTTTTTCCCCCTCGAGGGCATTGAGCAGCCCCAGGCCTCTGTGACAGCCTGTGGGAAGTTTGCCAGCCTCAATACAGCCTCTTCCTCAGACTCACCCGAAATCCTCACTCTGGCTGCCTTCCCAGCTCTTGTGCCCTGGACACACCAGCCCCCAGAGAGGGAAAAGTGGACTTAAATCATTTGATAGGTGCAGGGAGTAAAATTGGATTGTCTGAATTAGATGCGCCAAAATTATCCTTCCCTGCCCTCAAAATCCCATGAGACCACATGCAGAAAAGCACAGTATGCTTGGGTTTGGTTTTTGGATTTTTTTTTTTTTGCATGGGCAGGGAGATTGATAGATCTAAGACTTATGGATCAGCATTTACCTTTATATCATAATGCAATTTAAAATCCAAATGAAAATAAAATGGAAATTCCCTAACAAAAAAGATGCCATTGAGTTTTAAATGAACACACCCTTTCATTACTTCCTGATTTATCCTGACTTGATTTTCCTTGCCAAAAGAAGATTAAAAACACTGATCTGTTCATCTCCACATATGGCCCCTTTATAGAGTTCATTTTTCAGAGGAGCTGAACTCTGTATGTAAACTCTGCTTCAGGCTCTCAAGGGTGGCTGATGGTATTAATTTGCCTTGAGTTCTTGGTGGCAAAAACCAAAAATTTTTCCTGGCTACCAATATCTCAAGGTCTGTATTTTATCAGCCTGGCACCCTCCCCACATCTTCAGGCAATGTGACCCGAGCTGCTGGCATGTTGTCTCAGCTCACACCAAATATCCACCACCACCTTCTGCCTTAATAAAACACTTTTTCTGCAGAAAACAGCCATTGGCACAGGATGTCCAAAGATGTTTTGGATATCCCATCCTTGAAAGTGTCTGAGGCAAGGTAGGATGGGGTTTGGAGCAACCTGGGATAGTGGAAGGTGCCCCCACCCACTGAGATTATCTTTGAGGTCACTCAAACCCTTCTGTGATTCTATGAAAAGTGTTTTCCTGCTTCTGCAGCAAGGGGATGTGAAGGCCTCGCAGCACCCGGGGAGGGCTCTGCTGCTGCTCTGTGCTGCTGTCAAAGCTGCTCATTTGGGTTTTAACCTGCACAACCTTTAGAGAAACCTGTGCAAATGAGGCTGCTCCCTAAGCTGGGATCTGCATTTTCAAGAGCTTGTTGTCTACCTCAGAAACACCAAATATCATCTAAATATGCATGAAAAAATGATGTATTTATTGACAATTAGATCCTTGCCAAGGAAGTGTTTGGGCAGAAGTGGGCTATGAAGCAGCAGTAGGGTGCAGGGAATGGGAAGACCTGCCTTCTGGTTTGGCCTTACCCACAACGTGCAGAGCACCCTTTCTCACCCCAAAACGGGCTGTTCTCACTTGGTTTTGGGGCAGAGCACATCGTTTGCTTGCAGGGCTGTGTCCATCAGGAGACTCTGCTGTCTCCCTTCTTCGTGCTAAGCCAGCCCTTCACAGCTATCCACTTCAAAGCAGAAGCCTTTAAAAAGATTGCATTTTCTTCAAGAACACATCAAATCCTGTTTGGAGAGGAGCTGTGGCACTGGTAGGGCTGGCACGGTGACAGCAGCAGCTGCCCTTACTGCTGGGAGGGTGGCAGAGGATTTGGGGCAGGTGGCACTGTGGCTTCAGGGTGGCGCAAGAAAGACCCTGAGGGGCTGTGACATGTCCAGAGAAGGGAACAGAGCTGGGGAAGGGTCTGGAGCACCAGGAGGGCTGAGGGAGCTGGGAAAGGGATCAGCCTGGAGCAAAGGAGGCTCAGGGATAACCCTGTGGTTCTGCACAGCTCCCTAGGGGTGCAGCCAGGTGGGGATCAGGGTCTGCTCCCAGGGAATGGGACAGGACAAGAGGAAATGTGTTCAGATTGGATATTGGGGAAATTTCCCTCGTGTAAAGGGTTGTCCAGCCCTGGCACAGCTGCCCAGGGCAGGGGTGGAGTCCCCATCCCTGGAGGGATTTAAAAGCCTCATGGATGTGGCACTTGGGGTCGTGGGTGAGTGGTGGCCTTGGCAGTGCTGGGTTAACAGCTGTACTCCATCTAAAGGGTATTTTCCAACCTAGATGATTCCATGATTCTAAAACTGCAGCGCTAGTTTGCAGCATCTACATGTGTCCTAACTGCAATCATGCTGCTGGGGTTAAAACTGAATTTAATTTTTTTTTACAGTTTGAATCTCCTCAGACTGCCACTCTCTTAAGGGGCTGAATGGAGAGGGCAATGGGCTGTTATAGCCAAGCCATGTGTTAATTCTTCAAGCCTTGAGTCCTCCCCTCTGCTCAAGGCCAGACAAAACTGCTTTAGCTCTTGTAAGAGCCCTCGGGGATGTTGGTGGTTTATGACCTGCCCTGGGCTGAGGGTGCAGTGCCTCCCACGAGCAGGAGGTGTGCATCCCAGCAGCAGCCATTCCTCTGGGTTTCTGGAAACGGGATGCTGGATTTGGTGGATCATTGTTTCAAACGCTCTGGCTGCTTTGATCTTGTGGTGTTTCCTCCAAGCCCCCAGGTCCATATTCTCAGAAAAGACCTCTTTTTTGTCATAAAATTTGTTATGCCTTTCATGCAAAATATGCTGCTTGTGGGGATCAGGTTCCTGGTGTCCTTGCAGACATGGCTAAATCCAAAGGCACTGCAGTAGCTTCGTATTCCTCTTCTCAGCCATATTCCTTATGCTCCCAACCTTTCCTCCCTCCTTGTGCAAAGATTTTGGTCTGAAAAGTCATAAGTCTCTGGCACCTTAGTTCCACTTCTCTGCCAATTAGTTTGGTTTCTGGCCCATTCGTTGTCCTTAAGCTCAGCCCTCTGTCACAGCTTCCCAGCCCATTTCCTGCCTGTTGAATACCTGTGATGTCCAGAGCCTGCACCAGACCCCAGAAAACCCCCTTCAGTATTTTAATTTTCCACGAGCACTTTATACCCTGCCACACCAATGCAAGGATGTCAGCTTGGAAGAGAAAATCTCATTCCTTTCCTGGTGTACATTGTCCATAATGCTCCAGGTGGCCTCGATGGCTTTTAAACATCGTTGACAAAATTTAACTGGGGCTGATGGCCCCGCCAAGACGTGCATTAGCCCCCTGGCAGCGGTTTTGTGGGATGGGAAGCTTTCAGCCATGGCTCTGTGCCTGGCAGCTGCTGGATGACCTTAGCCTTGCTGTGCTGGGGAGGGAAGGGACAGGGGTGACACTTGGACCCACTCCCAGCACTGGTGACACTTTTCTGCTTTCCCAGCCCAGCTTTGCTCGCCTGCCCTGCAAATGCACTTCAGGTGTTTTCATCTCTGCTGCTGCTTTCCTGTGAGATGATGGTGGGAAAGGACCAACCAGAGGAAATGCGCCAGGGTCACAAAACTGAAAATGATGGTTTTGTCCAGTTTGAATGAAAATATAGCATCCCACTTCCCCAACAGGAAATCAGTCTTTATTTAAGAGATGTTTCTTTTTGGAGGGTCTGACTGAATATATTTAATTGCGATGTTTCGGCTCCTCTGGCCTTGCTCCATCACGTAAATTGACATTAATGAGATCAAATATTCCTCATGTTCGATTTCTCAAGGTGCAATTTCAAACTGTATTTGCTTTGCCTTTGTACCTGGTTCATCTGCACCCCTTGGACAGGAGGTGGGACCTGGCTGTGAGGTGCTGAGAGCAAGGCAGGCACTTTCCCACTGTCTAAAATCCCTTCTCCTGCAGGGGACAGTGACCCAGATATGCCAGCACACTTTGTTGGTTTTATTCTCAAGCTAGCAGCACTTGGAGGACCTAAGTGCTGCTTCCAGAGCCCAGTGTGGGCAAGGAGCCAGCAGTTACTCTCAGTCTAATGGAATGATGTGTGTGCCTATACATATATATATATATACACACACACACGTATATATATATATATATATATATATATACACACATATACATATATATACCCTCTGAATGCCCAGTCAGGGATGTATTTATGAGAGCTGTCCTCCTCTCAGAGCCCAGCTCTCCTGCCTGCCCCAGAGCCTTGTTTTCTGTCCCATCCAGTGTCTTTACCCACGGTCACATCGTGGTTAGAGCTGGGGGAACGATTGGCATCTCCCTTCTCTGGGCTTCCAGAAGGGACTTTTCTATTAGAGCAAGCCCTGGCTGCTCTTCAAGGGAGATTCCTCCTTCAGGAAGAAGCAGGAGAGTGATTCTCCACTGTGGGGTTGACCCTTCCCAAGGCAAGCCTGGGGAGATCCCCGTGTCCCACTGACCCAAATAGCCTGTACTGCCTCTTAGACAATCTCAGTCAGATTCCCAGGAGACTTCTGGTTGGAGGAAAAATCCCATTAAGCCCCCTAATGCTTAATCATTTTCATCTCTGAGCTAATTGCTCTGTTACGCTTTCCCCCACCCCATTAGTCCACAGCTGCACCCAAGCACTGTGGAAATAACAAATTTGGGAAGGACTTCAGGTGTTACTGCACATTTGTTTTATCAGCTTTTCATAAGCACAAAAAAAGCACAGGCCACTAAATGCCCCGAGATTTGTGGTGGAAGTGGAGGCTGTGAAAGGCACCAAGAGGTGATGATGCAGCACCTGACCCTCCCAGCCCACCCAGGTTCCCACCTGTGTCCAACTCAGAGCCACGCAAGTAGTGACTAATGAGACTCATGCTATCACCATCTGTTGACCATTCCTGGCTTCAAGGAGAAAAGTGAAACTAGATGTTTAAAACAGCCAAACTAAAAATAATAAAAGTAGGAGACTGAGTCACAGTGAGCCGACCTAGAAATAGCAGAGCATTTGCTGGAGCCCCAGCTAGATGGGGCCTGGGCAGGGGACCTGGCTGGTCCCAGGGGATCTGGGTTTCTTCAGTGAAGCAGTAGAGGGACAGCCTATTTGATATCATTGGAATTGAAAGTGAAAACACCCTGTTTTTGTCTCTTTTATCAGAAGCAGAGTATTGCAATGGTGAGTGTGTCTGAGAAGTTACACAGGAGCTCAGGAAGAAGAGCTCTCAGACACCAGAACTTGAGAACGAGCATCTGAGGAAGAGCCTGGCAAAAAAACCCAGGCCAAGATGCTTTTCCCTGCTGTAGCTGTCAATCCTGCTGCAATGGAGCAGGAAGGAGCGGGCAGTGCCCATCAGGTGAGCAACATGAGAAGTACAGGGAGCTGCTTCAGGAGTTGAAGTGCCACCAGCTCCTCCAGGTGGGGACTGGCCCTATTTTTCTGCCAGGCAGGTGATGAGCACAGTGCTGCCGCTCTCTGCACTTGTACAGAGAAGCAGAGTAACTTATTGCTGGCACATCTCCACTCTGGTATCACAGGGAGAGCAGGAATATTCCCAACACCGTGCTGGATCTCACAGAACAGGTGGGGCTGAGTGGGAGGAGATGTTAAACACCTGCATTCGGTGTTCAACACCCAGGGCTGCCACCTGGGCAGCTTAGAGGTCTTGGGGCTAAGGAGGTGAGGGAAAGCATCTGACGAGGGCAAAGCAGCTGGAACAACCTGGTTAGGGAATGGTGTCCCTGCCCATGGCAGGGTGTTGTAACAAGAGGATCTTTAAGGTCTCTTCCGAGCCATTCTGTGATTTTAGAAATGAATGAAGAAGAGGGTTTCACCTGAAATGGGTTTTTTGAGCTTTCTTCTGCAGGGCAGCACTGAAACAGCTTGCTTTGATGCCTTCAGAGAAGGATTAAGCACCTCAAGGTAAGAAGATTGCCCGTATCTGTGATACTGAAGTGGAAAGTGAAAGGTCCTGTCTGGTGCATTAGCTGCCACCCCACCAGCCAGCAAGAGCTGTGCCTGGTGCAGCGTGGCTGAAGGGAGCAAGTTTTCCTCTTCCAGTGTAGTATTTTCCTTGTTTTTAGGAAGAAATGTGCCCAATGTGGGTCTTCCAGTGCTCAGTGTAAAATGTCCCTGTGAATGCCAGGATTTATTTAAGCACAAGCCAGGGGAATGAACATCACTGTGGCTGGGCTGGGAGAAAGCAGTCAGAGGTACTTTGGCTGAGATCTGTCCCTCCTCTGGGATTTTTGAGGCTAACAGCTCTCCAGCTGGTGTAAGGCAATATAACATGCCACCCACAGTAAAACAACATCAATTTGTGGTGCAAATCTGGCCCAGAGATGGCATTTTGTGGTTGTATATCAACTCTGATGAGAGTCTAAATATCAGGAGCAAAAATAAACTGTTTGGCAAGCAAAGGGGAAGGTATTCCAGATAGTCCTGTCTGCTCCACTTTGAAGTGATTTTTATTATCCTGGGACCATGGATAGAGTCACACAGCAAAAGGGTAGCAACAAAAGGCAATATTTTTATTATCCTGCCACGGTTTTATATGTCGCTTTCGTCAGAATGTGGGTGGAATATCCAAAATAGGACAGACACCTTAATGTACATCCCTGGAGAGGTCCTAGTCCCCATCTCAGTCAGGGAAATTGGTGTCACTCCGTGTCTTTAAAAAAAAATTAAGGGGAAATAAAACCCCAACAGATTTCCACACTTGTTTTCCAGTGCCCTAATTTCCCCGTGGAAGCACTCTGTCTGTTTTCATTTCCAAGCCGTTGTAGCACATCAAAGGCAGTGCTTTTTACGTCCTGGCGTGTGTCGTGCCGCTCCTTTGGGCTGACATGCGGCAGGATCACAACCCTATCATGAGCAGAGGATTTATGGTTCTCAATTCCCCATGGAGAAGAGACGAGGAGCCTTTGCCCAGCAGCTCTTTGCTGCTCTTGGGCTGCCTCCACTGGGGCTGACCCCCGTGTGTGTCTGACCCGGGGCCTGCCTTTGCTGGCAAAGCACCTGAAGATGCTGCTCTTGCCTGGATCTGTGTTGGCTGAACCAGGACTGTGCAGGCAGAAAACATCCCACCTGCAGAGAGGCAGAAAGGCTGGGGGTGTTGGGGAAGATGAAACAGAAAGGCATTGTGAATATGATTGCTCAAACTCTGAGTATAAGAAACCTGTAGGTGAAATAGAATTGAAAGCAAGTTTCGATCTCTAAAATGCCAAGCCTCAGTTACTGAACAACTGGAAAACAATGCTATGGCCAGCTGTCTGTAATCTCCTTTTTGATTAAACAATGCCCTTCTCCTTACCAAGAGTCCAGGGGTCAAAGCTGCCCCTGCTGGCCTGGCAGGAGGGGTCCAAATGGTAATGTAATGATTCTTATAGGCTGTATGTAAATGCTATAGGATTTGTATCTTGTACTAGATTGGCTACTGTAAAATAGAATATTCAGCAGGGAAGCTGTTTTACTGTACTGTGAGAGACACATCGCTCTCTTGCTCTCTCTCTTGCTCTTGCTCTTCCTCTTCGTCTCTTCTCTTCTCTCTTCTCCTCTCTTGCTCTTGCTCTCTTGCTCTTGCTCTTTTGCTCTTGCTCTTGCTCTTGCCCTTTCTTGCCCTCTCTGGCTTCTTGCTCCTTCTCCGGGGCTCTTCTCCTCTGCCGCTCCCCCCCACCCTGTTTCCCCAATAAACCTGCATGCTCTAAGACTGGACTCTGGAGAGCTCTGTCCAAATCGCCGGCACATCGCAGAGATTCCTACAGCACCCCGAAACCGCTACAATTGGCGCCTACATGGGGGGAGGCTGGTGACGGTGTGGGGTGACCGAGCCACGGTATGATTTCGGGCTCGTGGTGACACCAGAGGGATGTCACATTTCCGCTGCCGCAGCCGTGTATCAGCGGAGCCCTCTCTTTTTGCAGAGCCGTTCCCAAGAGCCCATTTTCCCCAAAAAGAAACATCAACGGCGTCTTTGCACAAAGCAAAGGCGCCAGAAGCAAAGTTATGCATTTAAGCATCCCCAACCCAGCTCGTGCTGGGAAAACTGGATTTTCTGCTTTCCCTTGCCAATGAACCACAGCGAAACGTCATCTCCTAAGGGAAGGCTTAAGCTCAATTAGGGGCTGTTGGATTTTCAGTGAAAATAGAAACCTTTGTGGAGCAGGGGCAGAGCAAGTTCTTCCTTGCCTGGCTCAGAGATGGGCTCTCCACCCATCCCATGGGGAGCTCCTCTGCTTGTGTTTCCTATTCCAGCCCTGAAACAGACTTATCTCAGTTAATCTTCTCCTGGAGCAAGCCCTACAGTGGCTTTTGAAAATGCGTATTTCTGAAGAATCTAGGTTTTTCTGTTCCCAAATATTGATTAAGCAAATTTCTGCTGGTATGACCAAGATACATCCAGTGGCTCAGGCTAACTGGAAAAAATTAGTTGATGCTGGATAAGGAGATAAAAAAAAAACTGTTTCTGACCCAGGTTGCCTTGGAAAGGGAGAGAAAAAAAAATGTTTCTGACCCAGCTTGCCTTCTCCAGCAACAATGGTGCTTCAGTGGAATGAGAGCTTGTGCCTTGGCCCTGGTTTCTTTTCAGGGTTGTGATGGGAACTACTGACTTTCTCCACACAGGGCATTCCAAAAATCTAGCCCTGCTCGGCTGGGCACTGGTGGCATCACAGAAATGCCTAGATTGAGGGGTTATAAATAGCAGAGAGGGCATGCTCATCTCAAAATCCAGAGATGCCCTGGTTTTATCTATCTTAGGCTTATCTTTCAGTCTTTAGAGGTTGTTAGGTCTTCCCATGTCTGCTTTGGGCTGCCTGGTCCCAGGAGGAGGCTGAGGTTAGGTTTAGGCTCAAGATTGGGGTTACTTGTGCTTGCACATTCAACACAGCTGGACTTCCTTGGCTCAAGGGACATCTTGCAGCCCCCCAGCCTCGCTGCCAGAAGGGATTTTGGAAGCCAGAGTTTGCAGAGGTGAGGATGCCCACTTTGGGCCAGCTGCCACTCAGATACACAAAGATCAGCCCAGTCATGACCCACTCCTGCCCCTGGCCCCCATCCCTGTGTTACCCACAGCAGCCTGGCAGGGAAAGGATTTGGCTCCCCCCATGGCACCACTCAGGCTGGTAAGTGAGCTGCCCAAGGTGGCAGGAGAGATGTGGGCTGCCCCTGCCGGTGTTTAGCATGCAGCTAATTGATACCCTTGGCATTGCATGGGCTGCTGTTAAAAAGCATCAGAGAAGACAGTGCAGGAGGTGAGAGCATCCCAGCGAGTACAAACGGGTTTTAAATAGAAGCAGAGCCCCTGTTTCTTTCTTGAATGGGGTTGTAGGACTGGATTTCTCACTGCAAGGTTTGTTTATAGCTGGTGGAAGTAAATGAAGGTACGTGGCACATTTTGGGAGGTGGCATTGTCATAGAGACAATGTGATGTCTCACAGACCGTAATAAATACTGCTAAATATTTAAGAGCTTATAAATGTTTTAGAAGAATCCCTGAGTGGTTATTGATGGAGTTTAATCTCATGCTCGGGAAAACTCCTCCTTACTTTGGGTCATGAAGAGAAGAGGAGATACTTGAGATGCAGGAAGCTGATGACAAAGGCTGTGAAAAACGAGTCTGTACGGGGTGCAGTGATGGGAAGGTGACATTGATCGATATATAATGGCCCCCAGGAGAGCCGTGGGTGCTGCAGCACCCAAGAATCTGCAGTTTCAGAGTGTTTTGGGCAAGTGCTGAGGTGGATGGAGGCGTGCCGGTAGCTCACCATAGGGCTGGGCTGGGCTAGCAGCTGCCCTGCCACGCTGAGCCGGGGCCACTCGGCGCTGGGCACAAGTTGCCCTCCCAGCCCCTCGCACCGATGAAAGGTTTGGGCTGTTTGCTGTGATTTCAGCGGCTTGGATGCCAGTGAAAGCCCCTCCGCTGGGTCGCAGAGGGGTGAGCAGGGATGCGCAGCTCCCCGTGTCCCGTACATCACCCCGGCCGTTCTGAGCGAGGTCTGTCCCGGCTCTGCCCCGCTCCGCTCGGTGCCGCTGAGCCCCAGCGCCGTGCGGAGCCGGGCCGGAGCTCACTCCGGCTCTCCGTGTCCCTCACACCCTCCCAGAGTCCCATCGCACCTCCCGCTCCATCGATGGATCCCTCCCGCTCATTGCGCACTCAGATTTCAGCCGGGGATGAAATGGAAGAGGAGGCAGCCTCGCAGGGGCCCGCGACTCTTACTCGTGTTGCAGACAGCAGAGCAAAGCCTCTCTCAAGCTCCTGACGCGCTTTTGTTAGATGGAGGGACGGGATTTTGCTCCTGGACATTTGCTGATGTAGTCCCATTTAAGCAAAAGGGGAAAGGTTGAGCTGTCATTCTGCTCAGGCATTTCTCCCAGCTCTGTCCCAGGCAGCGACACTCTCATTAAACTGCTCTGCAGTTCAGTCATCTCAATCAAATAAGAAAAAGTGATTCTTGAACTTCAGGATATTAAAACAGCACATCATTAACAAAAGCCTCAGCTCCTGCCTCTTCATCCCACTGCACTTACAGGATTCCATCCCTTCATCTCAAACTCCTTGCTATGGGATGCAGCTGCCCTCAGCACTGCTCCTCTACAAGGACTGCAGGGGATAATCAAAGAGCAGCCCGCTGGGATTTTTAATTGCTCAAGTTTTCTTAAGAAGCAAAGCAAGAGAGTTTTACTTTTGATGGCAGAGTCCTCTTTCATTGTTTTCCATCAGAAATGGTTTTTACCCAGCTGTTGGTTGGGATATTAACTCTCTCCAATAAAGATGCACATAGGATCTGAGGAGAATTTAATTCAAATTAGACAAAAAGGGAAGAGTAGTGGAGATCTATGAGCAGTGTTCTTCTGTGCAAGTCTAGGTCCTGGCACTGAAATGAAGTAGGTGGGGAAACTCCATCGCCAAACAGTTTAAAATGTCTGAGGTACCAACACTCCCTAAGAGAGGGCCACATCTGAATGACATCTCACAAATCTCTTCCTCCCACAGGTGTGGACTTGGAGCAACCCATCGCCCCATAAATCCATGTGCAGGAGGTGAGGCAGTCAGGATACAGGCAGATGCTACAGATTTGATTAAAATAATCTATTCGCCATCAAATGCTTCATAGTGCCAAAAAAATAGCCATTAAAAAAGCCTGTGACTGAGTCTGATAATGTCCCACCCATTTTTTGGGGGGGAAGGGGGTTACCCAAGCTGCTGCCTCTGAGCCCAGCTCTGAGCATCCCCATGGAGCCCAGACTCCACATGGCTGGACCTCACGGGCACCGTGCATCCAGAAGAGGGGAAGGATGGCTGAAATCTTCCTCTGCAAGAGCAGGGAGGCCCCAGTGAAGCTCTGCTGCTCGCAGGCTGATAAGCAGAGGTGGGAAGGGGAATGGAGGGGTGACCCAATCCCTGGAGATGAAGCTGTTTTTAGAGCTGGGCAGAAATAAAACTGTGGTTGATGAGAAAGGCTTTGTGGCTGAAGTTAGAAATTTGCATGTGAAAAGATGGATTGTGAAGAATTTCAGAACCTTAAAAGGGCAAGAAAAAATATGTTGAAAGTGCCAAAATGGGGAAGGTGGGCAATTCCAGAGGGGCCTTTTTTTCTGCAATTTAAGAAAAATTAATAAAAATAAATAGGGAGGGAAAATAATCAGTATCAAACCATAGCACATTGATCAATCAAATACCATTTTTCTGCACCCAAAGCCTCCATTTAGGTTAAAGAAATCACCAGAACAATTCTCCAGTTCTCACATATCTGCAGGACAGTGCAAGCCCTTTCCACTGCAGAACCTACAAAGAAACTAATCTCAGCATCTTCCTTCCAAATCCAGCTATTTGTGGGCTCCCTCTCCCATCCTGAAACACCATGACAGAGAACCTGGAGCCTCTGACCTTGTTTGATGACGCCTTTAATCCCAGTATTTTACCCAAGACCATCTTCAGAATGAACTAAATTCTTTAGCTAGAAAAAATTTGCTTTCTACCTTGCTCTGCAGAGTTACCTTTTGGTTTTCAAGCTCTGGACACAGTTGTGTTAGGGCTCCGTGAGCTGGGGCCACATGGGGAAGTGATTTAATTGTCAAAGCAAGCACAAGCGTGTTGTCTGGCAGAGTGCCAGCGTGGGCTTTGGCGTGTTAGCAGAGCTGCACGGATTAGGTTTTGCTTTTGACATTGGTGCCTTGGCTTTTGTCCTTTGGGTGGCATCACTTGCACAGGAAGGAAGCAGGAGGCAAAGTGTGAGGAGGCCAAGATGGAGGAGACGTCCTCTAGGGAGCAGATGCACTTATTAAGACTTTTTGCACGGGCTCTGCTTTTTCTTCTCCATACCTCTTTAGGATATAAATGGGGATTCGTTTTGGGTTAAAGGCCACCAATGTTTGTGTCAAGCTTCAGAAACAACCTCTGCCCTCCCTGTCCTTCCATCTTTCCTCGCTGCGACAGTGACATCCTAAACTTTTTCTCATAGCCACATAAAGCTAGAAAATACAACCAAAATTTGTGACTCAGAACACCTCTCAAAGAACAGCTGATACCACAAATAACTTGGAGTGTTCAGGACTATGTGGGCGTTTGTCTCAACCCCTTGGTAGTGATGGCTGTACATCACTGTGTCTCACCTACTTTTTTGTTGCATGTTATATATCTTATGCAAAGCATTAATTTATATGTATGCTATTCATTTTGTAAACACAGACACGGTTCAGCTGCATTTGGGGAGCCCCAGTGATCCAGAACTGTAGCTGGCAGAGGAAGGAGGGAGCTCTGTTGAGGTAAATTCAGCTGCTCACAAGGATCAGCAGTGGGATGCAGATTTGGGGTTGTAAGAAGAATCCCAGCTTTCTGGAATCCCAAGGATAATGATGAGTCTTAAATTCATATGACTGATTGAAAGAATAACCCAATGCAAACCTTTCCCCCACTAGAAGAGACTTCCACATAATTAACTAATCTCCTATTCAGGCAAAAATCCTAAGGGAAAAGGTTGGCTTTTGGCCTGAATAAAACATGGTAAAATCCACACTGAGAAAAATGATGGTTGACATACAATGGTGTGTCTACAGTGACATACCCGTGCAAAAATTGTACTTCCTTTTGGCTTCATTAGTGCCATGTGTTAAAGAGATAAATTGTCTCTCCCTATGTTAAGCAAAAAATCTTCCTATTAGGCTCTCAAAGCCCAAATATTTGTCTGAATGATGAAGACAATATTTTTGCATAAATTCAGCTGTTTGGAATGCAACAGCCACAGTATAGAGCACTGTTTTGGTTGGACTCTACCGTGCAGATCTGGAAGAGTAACACAGATTTTGGTTGAGATTCCTATGGCTTCACAGGATTATTCTTTTAGACTTGGGGGGAAGTGCTCCTCAGGCAAAAATAATCAGGGATTTAGAAGCGAAATTCTGTGTCCTTTCCTCATGGAAATCTCATTTGTCCCTATCAGGTATCTCATGTATTGTATTCCAGGAGCTCTACAGGATGCGTGCACAGAAAATTTCCACATCAAGCCACCCCATTTGAGCTAAAACATGTCTTCCTGAAAGATGTCTGAGTGTTCATTTACAGCCTTCATGTGACAGAGAACCCATCACATACCCAGGTACTTTCTCCCATTATTTGATTATCTTCACTTGAACCCACATGACATATTTGTAGTTTGAAGTGGTGCAGGATCCACTCTCAGCATCTCCCCAGTCCTTATTCTGCTGAGTAAAGTTGCCCACTTCCATCACATATCACATATCCCTCCCCCAAGCAGATCAAGTTGCCCTTTAACATCTTTAAGGATGGATCTAGACTAAGACTCCCTAGTCTCCTGCCACAAAGCCTGGCTTCCGGAGCTAATGTAATTCTTGTCACTGTTCCTCAGAGAAGGGTTTTGCTAATGCTGTACATGAAAATAATACAACCTTTCTTCTTCTGCTTGATATTCCCCTGCTCGTATCTACAAGGATCGCGTTTGCTGCTTTATTTACAGCACCACACAGAGTTTGCATTCAGTGGGCTGTGCACAATCCCCCCTCAGTCCTTGACACCGCTGCTGTTCGGCAGAAGACATTTGCCTGTTGTTTATATTTGACGTGCGTTCTTCCTCGCTGGACATATGACTTTGCATTTGACTTCACTGTTTGAACAAGCCTTTTTTATCAAACAACCCGAGCCAGGCAGCACAACTGACTCATTACCAGCATGAATTGCTATTCTGCCCACTTTGGGGTCATGGCCACTTTTTACCGTCAGGGATTATATATTTTCTTTCACGTCTTTGATAAAGATACTGAACAGTACTGAGCAAAAAAAAAAAAAAAAAAAAAATTTCATTGCGAGTCTGTAAGAACACACACTGCATACTAATATCTCACTGATCCTTATTTTCAAAAATATATCTTGTTACTTGTTGTTAGTCCACTGAATATGGGCCACACTGATATCTTTAGTATTACTTAATCAAAATAGGACTAAATGTGAATTACAGAAATCTTTTTCCTCAGTGGTTGCTTCCATCAACCAAGTCCCTGTAATTTAATTTAATTATTGTTTTTATTTTTAAATAGTTCCTCTTGATCCTCATTGGCAATTTATTTTAGCTTAGGGAATAGGATTTTTTTTTTTAAATGTCAAGTATATTGTTGCCCAGGACTATATTTTGCTAGCACTTATGAAATGGAATGTGATCATTTGTATCTAAAAGGCCATCATTTTCTAGCCTGCTGCCCAACTCCACAAAAACAAGGTCTGACGCAGAAATACCCCAAGCTGATTTCAATTATTTTTATATAGTTTATATACTTAGAAACTTATATACAGCTTTTAGAAACCCCAGGGATGCTTCTCCACTGGTAGCACGGGACCTTCAGTATCTCCTCACCTGCTTTAAATCTCCCATCAGTAATAAAGAATGAATGCTGTCCCTGCACTCCAAGAAGGGATATTAGAGGAGCTGATCTTTCTGCTCTCATTTTTTTCAGTGGTCTGCAGTGGACACATCACTCTCAGAAGACTCCTCCCCAGCCAAGTGAGTCGCTGTTTGCATAGGGATCTCCAAGCATTTTGAGCTTTACCCAAACCGTCAGTATTTATGGCATGTCAGACTGCCTTTGATGGAGACTGCCCTTTCTCCCTCCCTCCTTCTCTCCCTCCCTCTTGTCTTGCCTGAGCAGGCTGTAGCAGTGATTCTAGCATCCCCATCATCTGTATCATCACACCGATGCTCGGTAATATCCATCTCACATGTACATTTCCCGTTCCCTTGACCTAGTATCAATCTAGCAGCTGGGTACTCCAATACCTCCATTAATTGCCTGTATTTTTGTTGACTTTTGTAGCAGGCTGTGTCTGCCTGGCTCTATCTCCTCCCCGGTCAGAGGAGATGGAAGTGCTGCAGCGGCCGCAGACTCGCAGAGCCGAGGGCCGAGCGGCAGGGGACAAACAGTGCCAGGACCGACCGCGGGGGCTGCGGGGGCGGGAGCCTGACAAGGTGAGTGCGGAGCGGGGAACCCCGTCATCCGAGGGGGACAGCCCCAAGGGACCGGGGACAGCCGCCGGGGATGGGCACAGCTTCGGGAGGCCCGGGCGGTCCCCGCCCGCGGCGCTTTCAGCACCGCCAGCCGCGGACAGCGCCCGGCCCCGCCGCGGTCCCCGGGAGCGGGGCNGGCGCCGCGGCTGCGGGAGCGGGGCCGGGGCCGCCCCTCGCCTGCACGGCCCGGGCGCGCCCCCCGCGGGGTCCTACACACGCTGTGTGCGTGCACTCGTGTGCGTGCACTCGTGTGCACAGCCCGCGGGCACTCGGCCGTCCCGCGGCACGAGAGGGGCGCACGGCCCGGCACAGACGCGCCCGCGCACACGCACACGGGAGGGGGGGGCACCAAGCCGCCTCNACACGGGAGGGGGGGGCACACAGCCGCATCCCCGCCATGCACACGCACGCACTGAGGTGCAGCAGGGACGCGCTGGCATCCCCAGGACCGAGGAGATGTGACAGGAGGTTTAGCCTGGAGATGAGGAGGCTGAAGGGTGACTTTATCACGCCCTACAACCCCCTGAAAGGAGGGTGTAGCCAGGTCGGGGAGCAGTCTTTCCCCCCAGGCAACCAGTGACAGGACAAGGAAACACAGCCCTAGGCTGATGGATTTTCTTCGCAGAAAGGGTGATCAGACATTGGAATGGGCTGCCCAGAGAGGCGGTGGAGTCACCATCTCTGGAGGTGTTTAAGAAAAGACTGGATGTGGCACTCAATGCCATGAGGCAGTGGACAAGGTGGTGGTCAGTCACAGATTGAACTTGATGGCCTCAGAGCCCTTTTCCAACCTAACTGATTCTGTGATCTGCACAACTCAGTGCTCATGAGCAGCTACATGTGTGCTCCCCCTGTCCTGCCCAGGTGATCCCAGCCTGGGACCTGCATAGGCTTCCCAGCTGCTCCAACACAGCTGCAACACCCTTTTCTGGGGTTCTGTGGGGAAAATAACTTGAGGGGCTTCAGCTTCACCCAACACACCCATTTCACTGCCTGAAAGAGGCCAACATCAAATACATGCTGTGCATGCACTGAAAACCAGTCTTTATAGCAAGGTAAACCAGTACCAGACTACCCAACTGACTAATTCTCTTAATTTCTCATTTTTAGGACTGTAGGATTGCTGTTCTCCACTAAAGAAGCTCCTTGCCCAGAGCAAGAGCCAGCAGAGCCCTCTCTGCTCACAGCCACTGAAGGAGAGCTGCAGGCAGCTGCCTGCCTGCAGCCCCTTCCTGAAGGCTGTCCTGGCCTTATCTCTGGCTCCTACATGTAGATTTTCTGCTCAGCAGGGAGTTATTTGCCACCAACAGCTCTCCCTTTCTGCCTTCATCTGTCTTCCTCCCATGTCCTTAAGAGGAAACCATCCAGACACTCATTTCTGCCTTCTCGTGGCAGAGGCTTTAGGGTAGGAGGCTTTTAACCCTACCCACAGCAGTAGACTGTGTTTCTCCCTGTTCTCCTAAGATTAATTATTCCCAGTCCGTTGTTTGAAAACTTTTTCCCTTCCAGTTCAGTACCAGGTGCTGGGATACTTGTCAGCCCACTCCTTGAGTGATATGGAGGAGCAAGAGCATGGGAACTAGGGAACAAACCCAAGATGATGCTGAATCTGTTTGTTCAGGGAACCTTTAAATCCTTGTTGTGGAGGCTCTGGCTGCACTCACACCCTCAGGAGCACACACTGATAGCAGGGGGTGGTCTCTCTCACTGCATAGCTGTGTAGTAACACCTCTGCAATTATCCTTCTACCCTCCTTTTCAATTCAGGCTAAGCTGATGTTGAGAGAGAGAGATGCTGAGACAGCTGGTGTGCTCTGCCCCTTGCTCCCTGTTTCTTCTCTTTGTCTTCATCCTGATCCCCAGGCAGATGTGGGATATATTAACAGGGTGATCCTTTTTGGCATCAAGCTGGCTCAAAATCCACTGGTGTTTCATAGAATCATCAAATGGTTTGGATTGGAAGAGACCTGAAAGATCATCTCATTCCAACCCTGTGTCATGGACAGGGACACCTTTCTTTAGACCAGGTTGCTCCAGGCTCCATCCAACCTGGCCTTGGACACTTCCAGGGAGAGTTTGAGAGCTGACAGCCCCCTTTGAATAGGCTTTGCAGTTTGGGGATAAGTAGGGAAGCAGGCAGAGATGCCACAATTTAAATAAGCCGTGAAAAACTCCACACATACAGTGCATGTAGTGTGGAAAGAAGAAAGCAGTTTACATGCATTGGTCAGAGATTCTCACAGGCAGGAAAAGAAATAAAAATACTAGGTGAATACTCTCAAGCAGGAGAAAACAAATGTTGTTAAGGGTGTAAGTGTCTGTGCACAGGAAAAAATCCTTCAAGGAATCTTGTTTTCTCACCAGCAGAAGACTAGGTGGGGAGCTTGCTGCTGCAAACACAAAATTATTGGGTTCTTAGAGTTTTGCTCTCAGTGTTAGTCTCCAGGCCCACAGCAATGGGCTGGTAGTTGGCACAGACATGGCAGAACTGCTGCAAGATGGGCTTGATTGATGGAGGAATGAGGTGTCCTAAAAGCATCAGTGTCACCTTTCCTCTCTGGGCTGAGCTGCGAGAAAGGCCACGGGAGGCACATCCACCCCTTTCATTGGCCACATGGGGAAAAGGTGGTAAATAAATGAACAAAACCCATCAAGTCAGTAAGGGTACAGTGCTCTACCTTCTTACTTGCTCTGTATGGACATGCAGTGATTCAGTGGGATTAGATTTTGGGGTTGTGTTGGGCTTTTTCCTGCACTGCTCCTGCAAGCTTACCCTAAAAGGGAGAGACTCATGGCCTTAGGAAAAGAAGTGTCTCTGCAGTTTACCACTGTGCTCAGTAAAACTCTGTCTTTAAAACCACAGGTCTTGTCAGCAGGGAGAAGGATGTTCCTCTCCTGCACATTCCCACCGAAGATGGTGTCCTACCCCCTTCCCTTGGGGGTGGTACAACTGCACTGATATGAAATATGGGGGGTGCCCTTTACAGAAGATTCTTCACTGATTCCTTTTATACAGAAGAGGCTGAAGTTGAAGTGAGACAGTTGAATTTTTTGTTAATCTTAACTCTATTCTCTGCTAATTCTGCATAGGACATTTTTCAGGGGAGCATGTTTTCCCTTCTGTAGCTTGCACCACCTTCAGCTGCAGGAACATTAAGTGCTGCTGTTGCAGAAGGCACAAATGGACAAACCTACCTGTGGCTGAGTTCTCCCACTGGCTGGTGATCCCAAACACATCCCACTGGTCCTGACAGCTCCTGCCATGCAGCTGAATCTCTCTGCCGGCTTCATTTCACACTGGGGTTTGACTTTAAGCACCAGTGAAAGGTTAAGGTCACCTGTCCGGACGTGGGTTACGCACTGCCCGGCCGTGGTGGGGACAAGGTCTGGGCAGCACTGCCTGGCCGTGGTGAGGATGAAGTCTGGGCAGCCCTGTTGTAGCCCTTCCCTGGCTTTCCTGCTGCCTGCCGGCTGGTGAGTGATGTAGTAAATCAGCTGTCACTTAGCAACGCTGCCGGCTGGGGAGCGGCAGTGGGTTTTGGTGCGGGAGCGACGCCTGCAAGGCTGTACAGTGGTTATTTCACATTTTTCCCCTCAATGTTTTCCAATCCAGCCTGTATTTTCTTTTTCTTGCTGCTTTCCCTGAACGTGTGGGTGCAGATTTCCCACAGCTGAGGACAGCAGGAGCCAGATGTTCCTGGTCAGCCCTCCGTGTGATTGTTGTGCAGCACCGGAGCACTCCGAGACCCCCAGCTGATCTGGTCTCCAACCCAGCCCGTGGTGGCACGCAGCCATCTGCCATCTGCAGAGCTGGCACAGCAGGACACAGAGAGGGCAGAAGGATGATTGGCTGGGGTTTATTCTCTGAGGAAGAAAACAGCACGGAGAAACACAGGGACCTGCCTGCATGGGGAGCTCCTATCAGTGCTGCAAAACTGTTGCTTGTGGGACTTGAGACCTGTTAAGCACACCTGAAACCTACTCTGTGGTTCACACCAAGGGTATTTCTGCACATGGATTTGTCCAGCTGCTCACTGTCTGTACAGTGTCAAGAGCAGGGCCCCACGCAACAGAGGGTAGGAAGATCAAGGCTGTGTTCACTGGGGTGAGGGATGGAGACCCCTCAGTTCTCCCAGCACTGCCTCTCACTTTGTCCCTCCTCTTGGGGTCAGAAGGAAGAAGGGAAACCTTCCAGCTTAAGGCTTTTAAACTGACAGTCTGCAAACTCTTCAAAAGAATCGGAATTTACCAGAGAAAAGGGCAGGTACAGGGGCTTAAACCATTTGTGAACCTGTCCTGGCACATTTTGGAGCCTTTTCTGACCAGGGCTCAGAAGCGGATTCAGTTCTGCTCCCCACATGCCAGCCCTGTAACTGAGAACTTTTTGTAATGCAACAATGCACTTTTATAGAATGGAAAGCAAAAGGCCTTTCCTTGAGAATTAAAGAGCAAAAGATCTTGAATAAGGGGGTTGCTCACTTGGTGGCTCAGTTGGAATAAAACCCCTGGTTCCCACAAACGCAGATTTTTAATTTACACCCATTTTTTAGATATAATCTGTATGTATCTAGCCAAAACGCAGACTTGCAAACCCAGTCCACAGGAAGGAAAGGATTTGCAAATATAAGGAAGCTAGAGG
>VZTX01010353.1:236397-281685 GCA_013400915.1 Pardalotus punctatus | reverse complement strand
GTGTGAGTGTGTGTGTGTGTTTTTTTTAAGAAGAAAAAAATAAAGGGAAGAAAATCCAGCAGAGAAAAGAAGAGAGAGAGGAATTCCAGCTGTGGAGGAATAGAGGAGAAGAAGACAGAGGAGGAAGAACAGAGAAATACATTTCAACCAAGAAGGAGTTTTGATTTATTTGATTTTTATTTGTTTTAAGGAGAAAAAAAATCTATAAGCAGGAAAAAGAAAGAAAGAAAAAGAAAAAAAGAAAAGAAAAAGCAACTGAGAAGGGTTATAAAAAGAGCAAATACCAAGAAGGGTGAACAAGAGAAGAAAGTCAAGGCAAGGAGGAGCCCAAAGCTGGCAGATCGGGAGGATTTGCAGGGGAGAAGGGGGGGGAAGATTGGAAATGCAGCTCTGGAGTTTGCTGCTGCCTCTTGCGCTTCTCTGTACAGCCCTAGCCAGTGGACCCGAATGTGGGATGGACGAGCGCTCCCGCAGGGCACGAAGGGACACCAGGCACAGCCGCCAGCTCCTCCACACTGCCCCGGGCACCTGTGCCACCAGGTTAGCCCGAGGAAGGCGCTCCACTGCTGGGCTGGAGCCTGGGCATGTCCCCCGCAGGAGGCAACAGCGGGAGGTAAAGGACGAAGAGGAGTCCCTTACCCCGAGCAGGGCGCTCTATTTCAGTGGCCAAGGTGATCAGCTGCGGCTGAAGGCAGACATTGAGCTGCCCCGAGATGCCTTCACTTTGCAAGTGTGGCTGAAAGCCGAAGGAGGACAGAGATCTCCGGCTGTCATTGCAGGTAGGTAGCTGGCCGTGCCTGTGGCTGCAGCAGCATCCCCGCTCCGCTCCGGGAGCCGGCGGAGCAGCCGCTGCAGGCGTGCGTGTGTCCGGGAGCGGGCTGAGCACAGCCAGCCCCGCGGGATGCCCCGCGGCACACGCGGCGATGGCAGCGCCTCTGCCAACGCGCCGGGCTCGCCTTCGCCCCGCCAGCTAGCCCGGGAGATCCCGGAGCTCTGCGGACCGCCTGGAAGTATAGGCTGGCAGGAAAAGTTATGTAAACTTTTGCATAGGGGAGATGGCAGCGCCCTGGGGTGGTTTCTGTGTTTCTGGGTGCGCGGATTGAGGTGCAGGTAGGAGAGGCAGCTCTTACGGTGGGGTTTTGTCTGATTTTCAGGTTGGAAAGCTGTAAGTAGAGCATTTGAAAGTGGCTTGTTTGTATGTATGGAGGGAAATGTATGTGACCGGTGTGTGGCTGCAAAGAAACGCATATCTGAGGTCCCCCTACGATTTCCTTGGTTTTATTGGCTTTTTAGTGTACTCCACTGTTAGCTCTTTAGATGCAGTGTTAGCATGTGGTTTCCAAAAAGCTATAAAGGAACTTTTTGGCTATTGTGAAACCTCAAATGAATCAAATGAGTTTATAAAGTTCCCAACCCCTCGACACTCAGCTACGGCTGGGACTCGCACTGCACAGCTAGAGGATGTGTGGAGTATTTTTGTCTCCCCTTAGAAATGGCAAGTGTAACATCAATGATTCTAAGGTCAAACAGCCCTATAAAATCATTTAGTACTCAAAGCAGCTACCAGTCTAAGCTGTCTGAGCTGGACAATAACAAGGAGCATTGCACTTTTCTTATTTAAATTTTATGAGCCCATCCTGAATTTGGGTCCCTCTCCCCGCGTTCGCTCCCTCTCCCCCTCCCGCCACCTCCCGCCCTTTCCCTGCTTTAGTGATAAAGTGCAGCGAAGTTGTCGTGAAATCGGATACTTTTCGGAGGGTTACAAACCCTTATAAATGTCGCCACATCCATCTTTGCTCTGAAGGAAGTAATGGAAAATAAAAATGCCCTTAAAAAAAAAAAGAAAAAAAAAAGGGAAACAAGTCAGAAAGAGAAACTGGTATTGGGGGGCGGGGGGAAGACATGTTTTACAGTTCCTTTGGCAAGGAGATTCCCTGAAAGTACAAAGTTTCCATGTCCTAGGATGCCTTAAAGAGACAGGGAGGATTTCCCCTTTCCCTTTAAGTGGAGTCATTTCCTAGCAGGAGGCAGCGCTGCGTGTGCCGGTGGCGCGGCTGCCCCGCCAGCCCCGCTCGCTGTCCCCTGCCACCCTCCCTGTGCCACATCCCCGGCTCCGCTGCCCCGTCCCTGACCGGCGCGGCTGCTGGCTCGCAAGAAAGTTGCTTTGTCCTAAGGAAAACAAAAACTGAGATGAACTCAGCCGTGCTTTTCCTTAACTTTGCCTAATCGCAGCTGCTCCGCTCGCTTGTGAGGAAGGGGACGCGGTTCGTGCGGGGCTGCCGGGGTGGGCAGGAGGTGCCGGGCATGGGCTGGTCCCGTGTGGCTTTAGAGCAGTGGTTTCATAGGTGAACCACATTATTCCGTGCTTTATTTCCCCTGGCTTTCTCAGACTCTGCTCTTCTGGTTCCCAATCCTAACTTAAACCCCAGGGCTCAAAGTGCTTCCCTTTCAAGTTAGGGAAGGCAGAATTTGGGTTTACAGAGATCTCATCGGTACCAAAACAGGGTCAGTGTATTTTTTAATGTGTTTAATCCAACACCTAGGACCCCATGGCTGTCTTTGGTGCAAGTATCTCTAATTCTCACAACAGGGAACCTAGACAAACACACACAAAGATCATTTGTAGTAAAATACTTTAATTGGATGGGGGAGGTTGGGTTGTTGCCTGTATAAAACACTTGACCCATTTTATGCATGGAAATAACATTCCACTGTGAAAAATGAAGAGAAATGCCCCAGTTTTGCACCGTAGAGCTTCAGCTCAGCTCGGGAGGACTTTGTGATTTTTATTTTATTTTTAAGCTCCCCCTGCCCCCCTCGCACGCACTCTTGAAGAGGAGCCAGGTTTGGCTCTGTGTGTAAACACCTGGAAGAGGTCCAAGAGGAACTCACTTGGAGTATCCTCTGCACACCACAGCCTCCCAGACCTGCAGCAAGCTTAGGGAGAGATTACGCTTCCCTCAATGAGGAAATCAAGGGCTCTGGCTGCCAAAACTCTTGGCTTTCACATTTTCACTGTTTTGGGATGTGACAGACTGAGGAGCTCAGCTCTGCTGTTGAATTTGCATCTGTAGGACCCCACTGAAATCAAGAGCCCATCTGGGTGTTCGGGGAGGGAGGGACTGGGGCACATTTGCTGGCAGTGCCAGAAGTGAGTTTCTCCCCAACTTTTGTCCCAGTTGCAAACTGGGAAGATGTGTGCTTTTATAGATCTGAGGGAAAGGGCGGGATTGACTGAAATACACCTCTTTTTCAGAGTTGCTCTTGTGTCTTCATCCACTTTCTGCCCCTGTTGACTGCTCCCCTTCCACCCCTCCCTGCTGGCATGTAAGAAATCACTGCAAGTGGCACAGGAGGAGCCCCATGTGTGCCTATAGGGGAAACCTGTTGTGTCTGTTAAAAATCTCATGTAAGGACCCAAGTTGTTATCAGCCTGATCCCTGACATAACGGAGTTCTTCTGCTAATCCAGGCTACAGGAGTTTCTGTCTGGAGCCAACTCTCCTTACGTCACCCTCTGCTGCAGTATTCAATTTGTTTTCATAAATGGCTAATTTTACAGCGCTGTTAAGTGGGTTCGTCATTGTGCCGGGCCATGCCCTGTCTCTGATGAGAGGCAGCCCTGGTGCCAGGCTCTGCCAATTTTCACGCTGCTTGGCAGCGACGTTATTGCCGCCCTGCTTGACTCCGCTGCTATCTGCTCTGGCATTTGTCAGAGGGAAAGCTGTTGGGAAACTGGAAGTCTGACCCATTGATCTGCGTTACGCAAAAGCTCAGGAGCCCTGCCGGGGCTGGGCTGCCCTGCTCGGAGCGGCTCCCGCGGTGCGGCTCCCGGAGCAGCTCCCGGCTCCTGCGCACTCATCCTCCCTCCCTCGCTCCCTCCCTCCCCGGGCCGCAGAGTTCTCGGACAAACCCGGCTCGGATGTGCGCACCTAGCCCGCAGCACAGTACATCCCTCTTGTAAACACACACATGTGCACATGGAATCAATCAGGAGGCTCCAGGCACTTTCCCCCCCTGCCTCGGGAGCCTTTGGATGCTGGTGCAGGAAAGAGTTAAGGTGGGGCCGCGCTCCATTCGGTAATGCACACACACCGCGAAAGAAGGGGCTTCAAAGAGCTGCTGACCTTGCTGCTGGTGTAATCAAAGATGTTTCGGTGCCACTGTGAAAACGCAACCCCATCCTAAGAAACAGGATCCCTGTCAGGGTGTTTTCTGGTGGATGGGGTGGCTCATGTTTTCACAGGAGTGAGATGTTGACTCTTTACTGGCTGGGAGCTGAGAGGAGTGGGATGAATGATCGGCAGCGGGAGCTGGAGTAAGAAGGCGTGCCTGCTCTGAAGAGTGAAAGTTATTTGTGTTTTGGTTTGTTTGTTTTTGGTTTGGTTTTTTTTTTTTTTTTTCACTCCTTGGTTTCATTCTCCTCTGTCTCTCTATTCCTCAGCCTGCCAACAGGGAGCATGATCCCAACTTAATAAAGCTTCATATGTAAGGGAGTGCCTATGTTTTCCCAACTTCAGTCCTTGATGAACATAAAACTGCATCAGAATCCAAAGGGAGAGAAAAGCCAAAATCAGCACGGTGGAGCTCACTTAAAGCCACAGCTTTTGCATGTAAGAGACTGAGAAAAATCCGTGTCATGGTTCCAATAATTGGGTAATTATAAAGATACGTAATTGACACTGCATAGGTCTGGTTCCTCCATAGGGTAAAAGAATATATGTTTACTTTGGGGAGTTATTTTGGTTTCTTTCTGAAGTTTTAGAGGCTGATATTGGTTTAATACACTCCCGGTAGAACTGGTGACCTGGGTCCTATCTCCAGAGCTGATCCTCGTGCTGGGTGTGCTGGGAGCTTGAGGAGATTGTCAATAGAGAGATTCCTCTGAGTTTCACTGGCATTAAAACAATAGGCAGGTAGATACCATAGCATTTTCTCATCTACAACAGCCTGTTGCCTTTTAATTGTATGAATTTCCTAGTTGTGTTCTGTAAGGAAGCACTACAATGAGGAGTAAATAAAATACAAACCTTGCAGTTCTGTTGTTTAATTAGTGCTGCCATGTGCCAGGTCCCAGGGTGCTGGTCCAGATGGGCAGAGTAGGGTGACAGGAGCTGGAACATCTGCACAGATGTTCCTTCAAGGTGACAAGTCTCTAAAACACCATTGCTGAAGGTTGGGGGAAGCTCTGTGGGTTTGGTTTCCCTGTGGATGGGTTCAAATGATTCTCCACTTCATGACTATGGATCTGGATAGGGCTTGACTCATAGGTCACTGAAAAAAAATACCTCACAGCTTGTCATTTACTGATTATTTGCATTTGAACAGCACATTTCTTTCAGCCCGTGGAAGCTGGGACAAGAATCAGAAACTGATTTTTCTTTTCATAACATTTCCAATTTAATCTGGTCTCACTCTTTTGACCAGCTACACTCTAGAGTTGGAGCAGCACAGTTAGAAGAAAGTTGGGGTTTTATTTTCACCTTAAAGCACTTACACATAGGCTGCCCTAATTAATGAAATGGTAACAAAACAATGAGGGAAATTTGACTCTGTGTGTGTGAAGAATGGCAAATCTAGGTTCCTAAATGATGTATGGCTGTCTCCTGCAGGCACGGAGTTGTGTCCCAGGCTGAGTTTGCCTTTCCAAACTTCATTTCAGCCTGATTTATTTCGAGCCAGCCTGTTTCAGTCAGAAAAACTCGCGTGAGGCAGAAATCGAGCGGCGAGGATGGTGTTTGGAGAGAGAGCAGGAGCAGGGCTGTCCTCAGGGACCGGTGGAGATGTCTGGAGGAGCGCCGAGCAGAGCTGGGTAGGGCGGGCTCGGTGCTGAGGGCGAGGGGAAGCCCTTGGAGAGCTTTCGCACGCGAAGCCATCGCCAAAGCCAGCCCCGGGCGGGGGCTGCAGCATCCTGGGCTCAGGTTGAAGCCGCTCTCCAGGTCCCCACTGCCACCCCATGGGGTGCCAGGAAGGGGCTGTGGGTGGCCAAGGGGCCTCAAGGCCATGGCTGCACCAAGCACAGGTGTCCCCTGTCAGCCCCAGCCGCACATGGTGTGGTGAGGGATGAGCTGAAATCCCAAATCCCAGAGGGTCTCGTTGTTGCTGGCTCCCTGGGGACCCTAACCCAGCCCCTCCACACAGGTGGGTGCCACTTTCCTGTGCAGAACAGGACAGGTCTCTGCTTTTGGAGCTCACCCAGGTGCTTGCTGAGACAGCTCCAGGAGCTTTGAGCCCACTCACCTTGGCCAAGGGTGTGAGAGATCCTTGCCTGGGTCCACTGAACAGCAAAGATCCACCTGCAGCAGGCACCTCCCTGCTCACAGGCAGCCAGCTGGGGGCAAACGGGGACTCTTGGTGGGAGAAATGCCTTCTTTGGAGGCTGAGTCTGGCTCTCATGGCACCAGAGAACCACAATGCCCCTGTGAGAACTTTTAACACAAAAGTGTTTTGTGCCCTGGCAGCCCAGAAAGCCAGTTGTGTCCTGGGCTGTGTCAGGAGGAGTGTGGGCAGCAGGGCAGGGGGGATTCTGCCCCTCTGCCCCTGGGCTCAGGTGAGACCCCACCTGCAGAGCTGCCCCAGCCCCGGGCCCAGCTCAGGAAGGAGCTGGAGCTGCTGGAGAGAGCCCAGAGGAGGCTCCAGGGTGAGCAGAGGATGGAGCAGCTCTGCTGGGAGGAAAGGCTGGGAGAGCTGGGATTGTTCAGCCTGGAGAGGAGAAGCTTTGGGGTGAGCGAATTGTGGCCTTGCAGGGCCTGAAGGAGCTGCAGGAAAGATGGAGAGAGACNGGGCTTGGAGCAGCCTGGGACAGTTGGAGCTGTCCCTGCCATGGCAGGGGTGGGATGGGATGACTTTTCAAGGTCCCTTCCAACCCAAACCATTCTGTGAAAAACATTGCAGGACCAACAGGGTTTAGGTGCTCTCAAGGGCACAGGATTAACCGAGTGCTTTCACCTTGGGTTTTCATGCTGGCCTGAACCAGGAAAAAAGAAAAAAAGAGCCAAAGTATAGTGGCTTTTTTCAAAAAGACATATTGAAAAAACAAAAATAAACCCTTCTGTGTCTGGGGTCATCTGAAATGCTCCCATATAATAGTTTTGTTTCTAATTTTATCTGTTGCTTTTTCAGCTCCTCTTTTCTTTTCTCCAATGGAAATTATAGGAGCAGAAGCAGAGAAGGGACCACCTGGGTTGCCAAATTCAGTCCCCTGCAGTGTCAGGGATATAACAGCAGATAATTAGTCCAAACATTCAGAAAAAATCCACTTTGTAGGTTCTGATGTAGCACAGGCCACAGAAAATTTCCCAGTGCTCTACTATAAACCAAAGCTCTTTAGCTAAGACTGAGAGTCACCACTTTAATGTAAGACAGGAAAAGAGAAGGACAGATCGACAACATCTTAAGTATCTAAAATCCAAAACATTGGTTTAGAAAACTGTTAAGTATGAGAAAGAAAAACATTGGCTGGTAAAAGGTATCAGCTTTCTTATTTTCAGAGAGTTAAAATGAATCAGGTGTTTTGACAGTTATGAAACTTCTATTGAAATTTTAAGTTAGAATATTTGCCAAAACTGATCCTTTCCCACAGATAGTCTGTTTTGATTAATTTCCCCTTTTCCTGAGAAAAATATTTTATCAAATATTTCCCACCCTTCTCTGGTCTTAGCTTGTGTGGCAGTTCGTGTTTTAGCAGGAATGAACGCCATCACTTGATTGCGTTTTCACTTCACATTTTATATTCCATATTATTCAGAAAATGCCTCAGAAAATACTTGTTTGATCAGAACCCTCTATGTTTTTTCTCTCAAGTGTATCAGCAAGTCTAGTATAATCTTTTTCTTCATTTACCCCCCTCTCTCAATACTTACCAGTTTTTCATCTCATACTGTTTACACAGTTAGTATACATTAATCTTCTTATTTCATATATTCAGAATATTTCAGACTCTTCTATTTCTTGGGCTCAGGGCATTTGCTTCATGCATTGTTCTGGGTACAGTTGCTGTGCTGTCCTTTTTGTTTCCTTCTTTCTTCCCCCAAAAAGAGGCTCCTGAAGATGGAGATGTACCTTTCCCCTGACCTCACCCTTCAATTGCTCTGTGCCCATTTCCCTGCCTGGGGGTTGCCGACATCTGGATATGATTCCTGGTTTTATTTCACCTTTCTGTGGAGAAGGAACACTTGATTGTTGTGCTATTTTCTCTGTCTCTCCACATTGCTCTTCATTTTCTCTGCTGTGAGCATGCATGCACACACACACACCATTTCCAAAGCACCTTTGATTTTCTTCCCAGATCAATAGAGCATTTAAACTCCAATGATCAAGGAGGAGCAGCTTGTTTATTTCCCCACATATTCTGACACAAGTGGCACATCTTGTAAACTGCTTTGATTTGATGTTAGTGCCTATTATAAAGTTTACTCTCCCCAAAGCCATCCATGAAGTTAAAGTACTCTTACTCTGAGCAGGAGCAGAGCAGAACTCAAAAAGGAGAGTTAAAAAGAGAACAGGAGGGAATATCTTATCACAGAATTTTGCTTTCTGCTCTCCTTGCTTACAGTGATCAGAACAATTTGAGGACTGTTGAGTAACCGTAATTTTGGCAGCACCAAATGAGGGTACATTGTGTGTCGTAGTTGAAAGTGAACAAATACAAATACAGGTCAATTATTCCTTGGTGAGATTTGGGCTGGATTCGTGGTTATGCAGGAACACGGATTTGATCCTGAGCCTGGTCAAGATCATGAAAAATACCATTGAGCTTGGCTGAATTTGGCAAAGGCTCTGATTTCAGAGAGTTTTCTTCACCCTTCCTCTACACCCTGGACCCTTCTATGGTCCTTGCTTCAGTATCCTTTATTTTGCCAACCTTTTTTAGCTTTGGATACAAGAGAAGAAAAACTGTGAAGCTCTAACATCAGAGGAATTGGGAAGGGGATATGTTTATTTGGTTTTGCTATCCTCCAAATCTCAAATTGGCCTCTGATTCCTTCAACCTTCCTTTTTTAATTCCTCCCCTTTTTCCCTTTGTACCTTTTACTATTAAAATTCCGCCTAATTCCAAACCCATTCTCCCATTTTCTGCTCTCAGGGGTGATGTAAGTGTGCAACTTCCCCGTCCAATCCCTCCACCCTCTCTTATCACCATCACAGCCTCAGTTCTTCCCCTACTATCTGGTGTCCTTGATTCCCCTGCTTTCCCTCCTTCCTGCTCCGCACCGTTGCCGCTTTCCTGCTCGTCTCCCGTCGCCTTGGCCGCGGGAGGGTGGTGTCCCCTCCCGGGCTGGCCGCAGGTTGGTGGCTCCGGCCAGCTGGTGTTGGAAGCGCTGCGGGAACAGAGGGTAAGCAGGCGTTGTGTTTGTGTGCTCAGCCAGGCTCCTGGGCTTGCCTGTTTTCCGGGAATTATTGATATTGTTCTGTTTAATATCCATCCTCTCCGGGCACAAACAAGGAGCGAGCGAGAGAGGGGAGTAAGGGGGGAATTGAAACTGAGAAGCATCTGGAATTGGCCTGGTGAAGCAGCAGCTGAGAGATATGATACCAGCTCATGAAAGAAAAAGAATTGCTGTGTTCGAGAAGCAAGCCACTCTGTTCTGTGCTGGGCACCTCCTGGGGCCTGGTGGGCTCTTGAGTCTTCCTTTTGGGTGATATTTAGGGTTTTTTTATCTCTTCTCCTTCCTCCCCTCTGTTGTGTTTTTCCTCCTTGTCCTTATCTAATTTATTGTCTCTCTCTGTTTGCTTTAAATCACTTTCCCATATGGATTTCTCTCTTCTGACCCATCTTCCCCTCCCTCATCTGATTCCCAGGAGTCTTCTGTCGTCATGGAATTGGGAGAAGAGCAGCCCTGTTCCTGACACCGAGCATCAGCTGCAGGCTCCTTTCCTCCTTCCTTTTCTTCCTTGTCTGTGCTCTGCTGTTAGTGTTGGAAGCAGATTCACAAAGATCATCCACTGGATTGGGGAAACAGATTTTATCACCATTATTTTGTTTGTTTTATTTAAGACAGGGAAAGAAATGGAAAAGAAAGGCCTTTGCTGTTACCAGTATTACTTAGTTCTGAATGGAGGGTTTTTTTCTCCTGTACTAATGTATCCTAATGCTGTTATTTTCCTTTATCATTATAGAAAGATTATGGTTTTATAGTCCTGATATTGCCACAAAACTTCCTGCTGATGGGGATGATAAGTCTCAGGTGTGGGAGAACACATCCCTTAAAATCAGGGAAACTGAGGAATGGAGGGATGCTCTGATTTGCCCTGGATGTGTGGCAGCGTGTTGGTGGCAAGTAAAGCCCTTTTGTTGCTTTTTATTATTGTTTTTTTAGGGATGATGATGGTTATTCCCCAGCTGAAGTTGTTCTCCATGTGAAGTCCCATGCCCTAATTCCTGTAGGATATTTTCTTAGCTGTTGGTGGTTCTTCAGTGGATAATTGCAGTTCTGAGCCAGTGGTGGTGATGGAGCCTGTCACCTGCCAGGTGACATCCTGCTGGTGACAGCACAGGGGCTGGGGGAAGAAGGACTTGGCATTTGTGACATGACCTCTGGAATTCATATCTCTGAACCAGACACACTTGTGATGGTTAATCCACATGAATTATTGTATTTCTCACAATGTATGCAGCCCACAATGGGAGAGAAAAGCAAATACCAGCAAAGCCCCTTGGTTCAGAGTACTCCTATTTAAATTGGAATACTTTCATATTTTTATACATCTGCACATTGATTATTGTATTGGCTTGCTGAAACAGCTTGTAAAACATGGAAGTTTTAACTGCTTGTATTCCTAGGAAACGCTGAAAATCAGTCTCTGGATATCTGAGGTTAAAAAATTAAGGACAAAAGCAACTCTTTTACCCCGCAGTTAAATCCAGACCAGGTGAGAGGTTGCAGAAGGGGCCCCAGAGAGCTTTGGGGAGGGAGCACCACCCAGTGCACACCCTCCTGGCTAAACAACCAGTATTTCTGTCAGGAGCATCACCAGGGAGGCTGTACATCCTACAATCCACAGGAGTTTGTTCTGAATTCAGCAGCATCTGTGCTTGTAAAGTCTGAGGTGCTAAAGTTGAAATCTGGAGCTTGCATTACTACTGTCTTACATGTCATCTGTCTTGTGGATAAACAGAGCAGCCTCTTGGAGGTCAAAACAGCACCTTTCACCAGTGATAATTTAATGAGAATTATTTTCAGCATAAACTAGACAAGAATTGGAAGCCTCCTGTGTTGTAGCTCGTGAATGGAGATGTTCAGGGAGAAAAGGAGTACTGGGAGAAAAAGCAAATGTTAACTAAATGCATTACACACACGGTTTTGAAACATACTTGGCAGAGGGAAGGGCGAGCAATACAAGCCAGATTCTGCTGTTGAACACACCAATGTAAACCTAGAGTAACTCCTTTGGAGAGGAAATTGGGGGGGCTGCTCCAGCCCTGTGAACTGTGGAGTTTGGGGCAGGGACAGAGGGCATGCAATGGGGAAAATGACCGAGCCGAGAGGGGGATGTTGTGGAGAGAAACCTGCAGCCACCGTCACCGCTGCCGGTGGTTTTATTTGGGTGTGTAATGGTTACGGTGATGCAGTGGGAAACATTCGTACAATGTGGGGTTGTTTTTGCTTTTTGAAGTGTTTTCTGCATATACCTATATCGTAATCCTTGCAGGCTGTGGAATTGGGCCATGTAGCAGTGTTACAGTGAGCCCTTTGTGTTTCCGGCAACGAACACTCCTGAACTCTGCTCTCCAGGCTTGTGGCCTAAACTCCTTCACCCCCGCCCGTACTGTCCCATCTCCAGCAATAATATTCCCTCCTCTGTTTATAAACAAACACCCTCAGAGGAAGTTCACGGGAAGAAAAGTTAGTTAATGAAAATCAAACACGCACCCAGGTCTGGGCTTGGGGTTGGAGCCAGCAGGGTTGCTGGATGTTTCTTACTTTGCATCTGCTTGTAGGAGTTTCTTTGGTGAGATGTTTGCCTGTCTGTCTAACTCTGTGTCTTCCTCATATTTTCCCATGATTGTGGAAAATATAAAAGAGGAGGGGAAAAATTGCAGCCTTGGTTTACTTTGAAATCGGCGTGGATGGTATTTGGGAACCCCGAGCAGGGAGGTTGGCTTCCGTGGCCCTGTAGAATTTCTTCTTGGTAAATCCACTGATTTTGTCTGTTTTGTTGTTGTTGTCGTCGTCGTTTTTTTAACATCAAAATCTAGATTCTGGCTCCTGGCAAAACTGTTGCTCTTGAGTTGCGCAAAGGCTGTAAAAGGACTAAAATAGCCCAAAGGACAATTGTCCACTATAGTCTGAGCACAGGGCTGATGATACGTCTGGTCTTGCACATCGTTCTCACAGAACCACCCCTCAAGGAGGTAGGAGCGAGCAGGACCCAGGGGAGTGGGTAACACGGGACTGTGGTCACCACAAAGCACGGTAATGGTGCCCACAGCTGGAAAACACAGAATGTTTTTTGACTTGCTCCAGAGGTCCCACAAACCTCTCACAGCGCAGGGGCAACCGAATAAATAGTCCATTTTCTTGTGGCTGCTCCTGGGTTGTACTTTTAGCACTGAACCTTGGTCTCAGATGCAAGGTGAGTGAATTAGGTGTTTGTTTCCTTGCAGAGGACAACTGGATCCTCTGATAAGTCCTTCTGGCCACTCAAAATGCACAGGAAAATCATCAGATGAATGAAAACTCTGGGAGTAAGGGAGGCAGCCTCGTCAGGGCTGTGATTCCTCACTTGGGCTGAGGTGTGTTGTCAATGCAGTGCTCATGTCACTGTTCCAGGCTCCCTCTCTTCCATAAGGAGTGTCTTTGGAAATTGGGGCTAAGGGAGCTTTTATAGATATAAAAGATGTGGAAGTTGTGGTCTCACTTTTGGTTCTAAGACCCTTGAAGTCTTAGAAGTGTGCTACAAAAGGTCTCCAGTGCTGGCAGAATCTCCATACCTTAAAATGGGATGGTTTAAAATAGTCTTATCTATTGCTTTTTGTTGAAAGAGCAGTTTCTCTTACTGAAAAAATATCTTCTGTCAAGCCTTATCTGTAAGGCTATTCCAGTGTGGTCTCTCCACCTCCCATCCCAGTGGGGGGAAGACAATCAGAAATGAGCATTTTGTGTTGCAGCATGGACAGAGTTTATCAGTTGTTGCACAATCCCTTTGCCTGTGAGCAGATTAAATAAAGGAGCAGGGTGGAGCAGTGGTGGAAATGGACCTGGTTTATACTGGTGAGCTCCCTCCGAGAATTCCAGGGTAGCTATCAACAGTTTGTCCTAGCAGGAAAGTTGAGCGATTCATTGTAAGAATGAAGAGAAGAGGATCTGCTGGGAAAGGCTGGAATTCCCTGCAGTCCTCTTGCTAGAGATGGTTTAATCAAACAGACTGTTTACATTCTGTGTCTCAGCAGAGGCAATGCTCAAACAGCAGTGGTCTTCAAGTGGATGCTGTAGCACTGGGGGTTTATTTTATTTTGTTTTAAACATCGACATACCACCAGTTTTACTGGGAAGTGGCCACATGCAAACACCTGCAGGCTCCATGGAGCAGGCCAGGGAGGGAAGCAGCAGCAGCTGCATCTCACAGAGGCAAAATGAGACGGTGAGGGGGCTGTGTTTCTTCTCCAGAGGTTTCTGCAGAGTTGGGATTTGGCAGCAAAGGTGGGCTGGGAGAACTTGCACTCCTGGAGGAAGAGATCTTGCAGCAGGAGGAGGCTGAATGGTCCAAACTCTTCTCTGAGCCTCAAACACTGATGGCAGAGGCAGAGAAGCAAAAGCCTTTTTGCCAAAACCTTGTGTTTTGCCTCATGCTGTGAAGGCCAAACTGTTCCATGAACAGTTTCTCTGCTCTCAGACTTAAGAGGGCTCAGACTGGATGAAATGGGAATTATGTACTCCATGAGGGAGAGGGAAGAAGGAAATGAGATTGGGACAGTTCTTCCTACCACCGCCCATCTCTCCCCACTCTCAGGAGGAACATCTTTCACACCTATATCAACAAACCAACAATTTACTGCACTTCTGCATGTCCAAAATTGGCCATAAACCTTGAGTCGAGATTTTAACTTGTGTTCAGACACTTTCTTTTTTTATTTTTCTTTGGTCTATTCTGGAAGTGATGTATTTCCGCTCCCCATGCGCGGGATCTTGTGCATCACCGAGCAGGACGCACGTAAGTAGGCAATGTGGCCAACATTCTTCCAAACCCGAGCGGTCCAACCAGCTGCTCAGCAGGGCTGTTATTTATTGAGAACTGTCAATGTGTTCAACACATGGTGTCCTTTGCCCTGTCGAGCCAACAGCCCGGCTTTTATGGCTTTCTCTGACACTTGTCACACACTGGTGACAGGACGAGCTGGAGCAGGCACGCGGGTTTATGTGAACATTATTCTAGAAGGACATTGCAACAAGATGTTCTGTAAGGAAAGGAGAGACAGAGAGCAGTTGGCAGAGGAGAAAACAGAGGCTGTTGCAGAGGGTAGAGGTTTCTTTTTGGCTGGTGCTTTCGGAAAGAGAACAGAGAT
Source organism: Pardalotus punctatus (assembly GCA_013400915.1). Classification (NCBI taxonomy): domain Eukaryota; kingdom Metazoa; phylum Chordata; class Aves; order Passeriformes; family Pardalotidae; genus Pardalotus; species Pardalotus punctatus. Next base: position 267,180 of record VZTX01010353.1, on the reverse strand, counting down.
TTCCTTCAGCGATAAATTAGATGCTTGGGGAGAAAGAAAGGGTGTTTGTTTCAGCAGTGATGCAACTCCTGTGTGAGAGAAGCAGACTCCCTCTCCTGCTAATTCCAGCTGCTGTCTCTGTGGCAGAGTGGAAGCGCACAGGTTGCTTTGGGGTTTTAGTTGATGCTCTGCAATTGCTGCAAGGTGCCTTCAGCTCTGTCCTTTCCATCTCCAAAGGTGGGATAATGGCTCTCGGCAGCCTGCAGAGAGAGGCTGTTTGTAAGGATGAGGAAATGTCATTAGTGCAGCTCTTTGTGAATGAAGCTGTGCATGGCAAATGGCACTCCATTGCACCAAGCTGGGATGCTCAGCCAAGGAGCCCTGCTGGCCAGGGTTGTGCTGGGTTCCTGTGCTGCTGTAAAGGGAAGGCTGAGGTTGTGGAATGCCAAAGAGACAGAAAGACAGGGGCACATCTTGCCAATCTCCTGCTTATCTATTTGTCCCATCTTTTTTCTCTTGACTTGTGTAAGCTCGTATTCGTGAGTATCACAGGTATTTATTTTCCCCCACTGAAAAACAGAGCCCTTGCCTGAACAGTGTGACTCTGGCCACATTCCCTCCTATTCAGCACAATGCAATCTTGGCCCTTTACTAGTTAATATTTTCTGTCAACAACCTGCAAGAAAACAAAATCAGTGCTGATAAAATTTGCAGATGTTGCAGAGTGCAGGGAGTGGTAAACAATGACCAAAACAGGACTCTCAGTTGGGTGTTTTCAAAAGCTGAGAACATGCAAACTATGCATTAGAGTAAAGCCAAATGTGAAGTCATTCACATAGAGAGAGGGGCGGCAGGTCACACACAAAGGATGGATGGGGGGAAGGATCTTTCACCTGGAAGCTGAATGTGGAGCAGCAACTGCCTGTTGGAATAGATAAAGCATGTAAATGTGAGCTGCCAATGTGAGGCTGTGGCCAAAGGGTTGGAGTCATCGTTGGCTGGGTAAACAAGGAGATATTGAACAGGACTGGGGAGGTTGTGTTACCCTGTAATGACACTGGAGCAGCTGCTGCCAAGCACCTTGTCCCATTCTGGTGGCCGCAGTTTAAGGAGGATGTTGTGTAGAAGAGGATTTAGAGGGAAAACAATTAGTGGTGACAATAATTATATGATTTGTAAAAAGTCTTTAAGAGCTGGACTCAAGAAGATTAGGAGGTGACTTGATCATCATAATCTTTAAATATAAGTTTGGGGGATGCTAAACTGATAATTGGAGGTTGGAAATGAATAATAGAGGACATGAGTAAATCCAATGGATGCAGATGGAGACTAAAAAACTTTAGATCTTTAGAGTATTTTAACAGTGTTTTTAGCCTTGAGAGTAGTCAATAATTGAAAAACCTTTCTGGTGGAATATCTGTCACCATAGTTTTCAATGTCGAATTAATTTTTCTTCTAAACTGCAAGGTCTTTAAAGAGGAGTTAATTCAGTGATCACCCATATTGTGTCAAATAACTTCGAAAGTCAGAGTATTCTGGATTTTTCAGCTATTACTGGAAAAAATGGTTGAAGCCCACAGCACTAAGATGCTAATTTCAAATATTTTAATTTCTCTCTTTTAATTTCAATGGGCTCTCCTTCATGCTGGTAGGATATTTCTGATCACCATAGTATTTCCAGCTCATTGCAGGGTTTCTTCACCATCCCTCTAGCTGAAGTTTCATACGATTTTATTAACCCTGCTTAGATATTGTCACCTTTAACCAGAATGAAGTGCTGAGCAATAACTTGACTTCTCCCCTTCAAAACAGTCCAGTGCACTGCCTGAAAACCACCTGGAAAACAAGACTGAAATATTTTATCATTGAAGGTAGTAAGAGCTTTACTGTTGACCTCAATGATGCCAAGAATTTACTTCCAGAATACAGACTCTGGGGAGCAAAATCAAGGTTTCCCTCTGGAATTTGGCCACTGGCAATGCCAGGACGGTGAAGCCAGCTCAGCAGACAGCCCTTAAAAACAAAGAAGTGGATAAGAAAGAAGAGAATAAGTCTGGGGTGACGTTAGGTTGTCATCCCTTTGCTGGGTGGTCTGTCTCAGTCTCAGGGCAGAGCAGCAGTCCAGGAGGGCATGCAGGATGCTGGAATGACCTATTCCTGTGACTTTAGCTGAGTTGCAAACAGAAAATACAGACCAAAACCCTGTCGAAGGTAATTAGTGTTCTGAGACAGGATTTAATTTCATTTGAGCCATCCCCAGCTGGAGACTGTTCCTCAAAACTCAGATTTAAGCCAAGTGCTCCAATGCCCCAGTCTGCTCCCTCCAAGCCATGTGCACATGTATATATAGGCCTCTGCACAGAGAGAATTGTGCATGTACATGGTATTTTGTCAGTCTCCAGTGCTCTGCTTCCAAATTTAACCAGAAGTAGAAGGGCTGAAATAACATAAGAAAGGTTGGACATATGATATTTCCTGCTGCTCAGCTAAATACAAGAATTGCCAAAAGTCTTCCAAGGTAGCTTGTTTCTTTTACATTTTTCTCCCAGTTCTGCAGACTTGAGAAGGTCAATTACTTTCGAGAAGGATTTGGCTTTGGCAACACTTATGGAAAGCGAAGCAGAATTATGACCTTTTGGAGGTTTGCCCATCGCTGTCCCATCTTGTCCTTTAAGAACTAAAGGCTGAATTTTCACAGCTACAGCCTTCGGTTTAATAGGTGTGAATTTGTTTCTGTGCACTTCTAAGACATCATGAGTATCTGTGTGAGAATTTGCTTTTAGATGTCTATTTATTTGTGCTCACAGATCAAGTGATCACGGGTATTTGTAGAGCAGAAATACAGGCTCAGGTATTTCCAGGAGGAAAATCATACCAAAACAAATGAAATTGGATTCAAACCGAGCAGAATAATAAAGCTCTAAAATTATATACTTAGGTTAGTATGTGGTGACTCCAGCCTATCTGGAATGCACACTATAATAGTTATATCATGTTAGAGAGGCAGGTTTTTTTCAGCAGGACGTTTCCTAGAAAGCAGAAATATCTCTGTGGTTTGTGTATGGGTTTGGAACTCGTGTGCGCGTATGGAGCAGGGAATTTGAGGCATGAAATAGTCAGGATTAGTGAAGGCCCGGATCCCTTTCATAAGCGACAGCAGAAAACAGGCACGATCAGCTCCCTTCTCCCCGCTGCAATCGCAGCCTCCTCCTCTGTGGATTGTTTTGGAGTCAGTTCTTTGAAGGCTGATAAATGCCTCAGTTGTTTCTATTAGTACAGGAAAGATGCAGTCACATGGGAAAGCCAGATGCAATAAGATATTTGAGTCTGGATAGGATCTAAGATATTTTTACAATAAGATATTTAATTTTTGCAGAGGCAAAGCCCTTGCAGGGTATAAATCAGTGTAAATGCACTGGAACTGCTCAGTTTTGCACTCACAAAGTGTCTGCCCAAGAATGTTCTCAAAATCCAATTAAATAACTAGAACTGTTTCATGTGGAAATGCCCCTCAATTACAAAGACAAGTCTAAGCTATCATGATGTGATTTTTACAGTCTCCTCGCAGGGTGCCCTAGTTTGCATTCATGGAATTTTTTGTTTTTGTTTTGTTTCTGTAATAATGTGGATGTTGGCCATCTGTCTGATCCTGGAAAGGTTGTAAGGTTGTCCCTGCTCCCCAGGTTCTCTTCCCACTCCCTCATTGATCATAATGTTTGATTTAGGTGCCACTAGATTTGCTCCTTTGTTCTCCAGCCCTAACCTCCCCCCTGCAAACACACATGCATTGTGCAATGGTGTAAAAGCTCTCCTGGCTGCAGCTGGGAGTAGTAACTGCTCAGCTGGTTCCAGCGCTGCCCTAAAGCTGCTGTAAAGGTCAGAGACAAGGGAATTCTAAAAAGCAAAACAAGCTGTGTTGTTGTCCCCCCCTTTAATCCTGGCTGCGTGTTTTGATCAGCACCACAAGCCATCTCATGTGCAGAGCTCCACTTCTCCCAGCCCCGTGTTAGCGGCCATCCAGGGTAGCGTGTCGGGCGTTTTTCCAGCCCCACTCCGGGCTCGGGCGCTGCCGCAGCTGATTGACTTGCACTGCTTGTCAGACACAAAGCACATTTTGAAAGGAAATGCCATATTGAACTCCCCGTGAGCTGATGGGTATTGTGCGCGGTCATCTGATGGCACAGATGTGCCCCTAATAATCTTTCCAGGAGAATATTTCCTCCTGGGATGCTCTGGCCATCTGATCTGCTCTGAGGTATGCTGACCTATCTTGACCCAGTTTATGATCAATTCTCTTTGCTGTTTTCTAAAAGGAGCCCAGAAATATCACTTTATCATTTAGATTGCCTGGAAGTTATGGTGCTTACGTGTGCGTTCTTTCCACAGAAGATACGCTGTGGTTGCTCTCCAGCATTAACTCTTACAAAAGGGAGGAAAGCCACTCTGTGTTAGTGTGAACAAGAGTAAAGTTCTCTGTAGAGCTTTGATATCTAATCAGTGTTTGGCAAACAATGCAGGGAGGAAGAGAAGATGTGGACTTGTGTTCCACCAAACTTTTCTGGGTTCCTTCATTTATGTGAGCTGAGTGACCCTTCTGGAGCTGCACCTTTATCTTAATGTGCTTTTTGTGAGGTTTGTGTGTGCCCCCAGTTCTGTGGGCTGTGCATGTGTTTGTGAAAGATGCATGGTTTCCATGCATTCCTCCTGGTGTGTACCCATGTGTTTTGTAACACCTGCATTTCAAGTGGGAATGGTGTTAATGCTGGATTTCTCCGGAGGTGAATCAGCTGCCTCAGGTACAATGGGATGGTTAATTTATAATCTGGTTCTGCTGGGCAGTGAGCAGAGATAAGCTTGGGAATTCAGAGGTGTGTGAAGATCCCTTTCAGCCAAACCAACAAACTTAGTGAGTTTGTTGGCTTTCCATCCCTGATATTTGAAGGATATCTGGGTTTCCACAAACACTAAACGCAACTTTTTAATAAATGGGCTACACTAGAGTGTCTAAAATTGGCAGCCAAAAACCTGAATTCTTGTCTGGATCAAGCTGGATGCAAAGTCTCCCATATTTATGACATACAACAATGATTCCCTGATGGAAAATCAGAGTTTGAGTTTAAGCAGGATCCAAGAGAAGCCTGTCTCTGCTGTCTTCACTGTCCCTGTGCCTGCATGTGTTACAATCATCTCCAATAACAGGACACCTACTGGTTTTCCAAGCTTCATCCAAAAATATTCAGCTGTTTCTAAGAACAAGGCAGGAGAAATAAATGGTTTTGAAGATATTACAATATCCTTACCCTTGTCTGGAACATTGCTGTGATCCCAGAATTCATAGCAAGGACTGAAGTTTGACCCTTGTGAAGGATGTGCATTTTTCTATCCTTCTAAAAGCCGCCTAGAGCTGGTTATTAGATCATGAACAGTTTATTCAGCAAGCACCGGTCTCCACTGGTCCTGCAGCTTTATTGTGAAATGCTTAAGGAAATCCAGATAAGGAGCAAACCTTCCCACTACCTCTTGTTTACGCTGAAGCTGTGGATGAAGGAGCCCTTGGAAAAGCCATCCCCAGCCCAAGGCTGGCCCTGTTATAATTCTGCAAGGGCTCAGCTCCTCCTCTGCCCTGTGGTTACAGCTCTGTGTGTTCACTTACACCTCAAAGCCTCACAATCTGTAATTTCTCACTAAGCCCAGCCTACCAGATGTATTTGCAGTAAGCTCTTCTATACTGTTAGCGGGTGTATTCTCACAATAGGCTCAGCCAAGTGTCACTAATATGATTGTCCATGCCAGTGGCTGCTCTCTTGCAGCCCACATGATTTTGTTATCAAAAGGGAAGGATTTATGTAATGTTCATAACTAACCAGCCACTATAAATCCATGTCTTGCTGTTGTAGCCGTTCTCACCTCCCTGTTTTCAAGACTTTGAGGTATCTCATTGAGCAAATGAGTGACTGGGAATTGGAGAAACAGTACAGAATATGTGCTTAATTTGATGCGAAATTACATTGATATAAAGATTTTGATATTAAAGAGCCTTAGGCTAAATTCTCAATGTTAATTAGGCATAGCTGTATTAAACTCTGTATTTCTACACGATGAAGTTCTTGTCTTTCATGGCAGAACAAAAAGAACTCCATCCTTCTGTCTCAGATCTGAATCCTCTGGCACAGCTTGTAAATGATAATATCCGGTGTGAATTCAGCATGATTGATAGCAGCAGCAAACATCCCTTTTTTGTTCCTTAAGTAGTACATTGCCACCTGAGCAAGCCTCAGGTGGTTTTCTTGAACCACTCCTTGTCTCAGGGGGTGACCTCAGGAGGCCTCTTAGCTGTGTTGGAAATGGTATAGACAGGGATGCTGCCTTAAGTACTCTGGACTTTGAATTATTTAAGTATTGTGGAAGGAAGTGGGGGCTGGGGGAAGCATGGCAAAGGAAAGGAGAGATTATTTCTCCCCTTTGTAAGACTATATTGGGTTCAACGTCATACCATGAAATATCCAGTGCAGAACTCAAGAACTGCTCCAGTGGATCTTCACTGACTTATCCAATTGCATGGAACATGGGGATACTTAACCCAAATCTGTCGGTTTTAATTATTTTCCTCTGGACAGATAAAAGCTTTCTATAGGTTCCTGTAGAATATTTGCTCTTTCAAGCGTTCTTCTGTGCTTTGATACTAAACGATTAAAGCATGCTAAAGAAAAAAACAGCCCCAACCTTTAGCTCCCTGTTCTTGGGCCCCCTGACTGCAGCTTTGATTGTTGACCTAAATTCCCCTTTCATAACTGAGTCCTGTCACCTCTGGTTGGAGTTTCCCAGCAAAACAGGCACGGCCAAGTTTCAGAAGTGCAGGGCACTGTTTTCTGTTCCACCTCGCACAGCTCTGACGGGCTCGGCGGCACCTGATGTGTTCAAAGTCAAACTGACCTCCCTCTTCCCCTTCCCCCACCTCTCCCTCCTGGAAATGAAACCATAACAAGGAGTTTTTTTTTTTACTTTTGCTTTTGCCTTCCCCCCCTCTCCCTCCCCGCCACTTCCCATTGCTCAACAAAGCGAGGAAAGTTTTCCTGCATGAAGAATGAAATTCTTAGTTCATTCCATGGCTGGGTTGGTTGCTGGGAAGATTGCTGTTACCCAGACAGAAGAAATGGCACTGAAGTGAGGGAGGGAGGCCTGCAGTGTGTTATTTATAACATTACAGTGGATTACAGCAGCTTGAATGGACTACTCCAGCCTCTCTTCTGTCAAACTCTGCCCACAGAGGGCTACTTCTGGCTCCAGCAGCCTCCAGCTGTCAGTTCCCATTCCTCTGTTCCCATCCCAGTTACAGCAACACCTCCTGTCCCCACCCAGAGCTGTGTCCCACAAGTTCAGCAGCTGATGTTCCACGCTGTGCTCGTGCTGCCAAACTTTGCCTGATATACAGGGCCCACATGAGGATGACGATCTATTGAAGTCCCCAGAAAAGTCCTGAAAACAAAGTGGGTCATAAATGCTGGTGTTGGTTTGGGCCTCCTGGAAGATGTCAGATGGACAGCGATGGTGGAGCTGTTGTGGGTCAGTAACCAGAGAACTGAGATTTTGCTTGTAAAAGAAAAGAGGGAGACTGCATTTCTCATTTTCCATGTTTGGCTCTTGGCTTTGGGCTGCTGGAGTTGAATTTTCCAGCTTTCCCCACTCTTTTGATGCCTAGGAATTTACTTTTCCTGTAAGGGACAGATATCATGGGACTGGAAGGAGCCTCATGGGCCATTGAAGTCTGTCTCTGGCCAAGCATTAAAGAATGTGGCATCTTCCCCTGTTCATGCACTTCTCCAGAGCCCTCTGAGAAGCGACTCACTCTTTTGTGGGGAAGGGAACTTACCATTGCGTTTTGCTGCAAAGCTGAACTAGCACAGCTTCTTTTTTAAAAAAATAATAATTAAAAAAATTCAGTTTCAATCTCTTGGGCTTCAGGAACAAGAGCTTTATGAGGGAAAAATAATTCAGACTAAGGAGTCAGAAGGGCTGTCAGTGCTCTCCTCAGCTGGAGCTCCATCCCTTTCTAGCAACTCAGGGCAAGCAGAAGTGAAGAAAACTGTTTGCTGCTGTATGAAACTTGTACATATTTTTTTAATCTAATTGCTGTGGGGAAAACAAACATCAGTTTTATTTCACACCATTTCTTGGCTCAGAGACTTCAGGCACATTCGCCAAATTGTGGTTTTTCAGTCATTGGCTTGAGTCTCATTTACCATGAGGCCTCTTTGGTTGGTAAAGAGATATTAAGTAGCTAAAAATGTCCGTTACCACATTATTGTAAAGAATTCTCTGTGTAAATGAGAATCTAAACTCCATATATTTTTCATGTAAATGTTGGTTGTGGTCACAGCTGACTTGAAATTTGGAGTGTCAACCATTATGTGGGGTGATTTTGCTCAAAACCAGCCTCGTTTGGGGTAAAAGAGGCCTCTTCTTGTTTAAAATGTTCTTAATTATGTCTGAGAAATAACTCATGGCTATGGAACCTTTTACTAAATTGAAATAAATTGTGAAAACATCAAATTATTCCATTTTCAGAAGTTCTGGCAATTATTTCACATGTCCCTCTTCCAATGGCTTTGCCCTTATTAGTTGTCATAGAAGAAGTAATAAATTCTTTTTTTATGACAACCAGTGTCCCAGCTGAAATTAATTTCATTGTGCTGGGGACAAAACGGAAAAGTGACACTCCCTTAGCCTGGGGATCCTCAGTCCAAAGCCAAAAGGGAAGGACTGGGAAAATAGGTGAAGCATTCAAGCAAAAGAGGGTCATAAAGAACTGGTACAACTTGCAAGGGAATTGGGTTTCTTATCGAGCACAAGGGAGTGTGGGTTTCTTATCCCTTTTTTTACATTTTTTTCCTTTCTCTTAAGAATAAAACAACTCTTGCTGCTGAAAGGCTTGTGCTCAATCCATCTTTTCATCAAGAGTTGGATGTCTGCAATAGTAAAAGTTTGAGAAAAGAATACTGTACATGGCATAAGGATTCTGCAATGACCTTTGCCCTAAACTCGAAAATGCAAGGAACTGGAATAGTAGAGTGTTTTAGTTCAGCAGCTTTCATACTGGCGTGTTCAGTGGTGTCCCTATTGTCACTGGATTTTTTTCCTTCTCTGCCCTCCTTTGGCTCCCTGTAAATCTTGAATTGATGGCAGCTGTTTGAGCCCAACTCAAGACGCGTTGCATCACATCAGGGTTTAAAGGCTCAAAGGCGAGGGAGGATTGCTACTATTCTCTAGTATTCCTCCAGCAGCTCCTCATGCTCAGCCGAGGTCAATCACTGGCATCATGCAGCACTTCAGAGAGAGGATGTTCTTTAAATGCTGGCTGGGAAAATGAATTTCCATCCCAGAATAATTTATTGGTTCTTCAGGAGAATATTTCTAGCCCTGTCAGTGCAAAGAGCAAAAAATCTTGATCCTAAAGACTGTATGGTGGACTTTCCTGGAATTGGAGACCTGTTCCAGGACTTCCAGCTGTCCATCCAACCGTGGGGGTCTTGGATGCCTGAAGAAACAGGTAGAGCAGCTTCTGTGTGTGGAGCTGCTTTGTGATCCCCAAACCTGGAGGATTTGCTCACGGTGTGGCGAAGGAGGCAGGAGATGGTGAGGATGGTGGCAGGGATGAGTGGTCCTTCTGTGCCTCAGTCAAAACAGCCCAGGGAGTCCCTGGGGTTCCCCTGGCCGTGTTGAAGACATACAGATTCTCAGAGGGATTTGCTGGGACAAGCCCATTTCTGCATCACTTTTTCTTCTCTCACCATGTTGGCATTTCTTGGCAGTCAAAAACTCTCTTACAAAATGCCTGATCAGCTCTAATGGTCTTATTACAATAAGCTGGGATTTTTATTACTTATTTGGGAGAGGGACTTGTCTTGCCAGCTGTCTTCTTATTCATTGCAGTATTATCCGCCCACTATCGTTGGACAATACCTTCATTTGAGAAGCATAAAAATACAGACTTTTATGGGCTCTCATCCATCTGAAAATGAATGCTTTGTAAAAGTATTTATTCCATAAAGAAAAACTTTAAAACGCTTAAAAAACAGACTCCAGAAGGTTATGGGTAGCTTTGGCTCTCATATCACAAGCTCCTCGGGTAAATATCCATCCCAGCAAATGTCTTTTTTTTTTTTTAGCACATTTGTTTTTTCCTTGCCTGGTTCTCCTTGTCTCCTTTCTCATGATCAGAAGTAGCAGTATAAACCAGAAGCTGGTCTTGAAAAGGTTTTGAACTGAGTGCGCCCTACAGATGAATAAACACATTACCTTCCGAACCCTGGGATCTCTCTTCCAAAGGAAACAGGAAAAGGGGGAGCTCAGAGTCCCTAGCAAAATACCAGCGTGCAGAAAAAAAGGCCCGTTTAAATGTTTTTAACTTTCCCATCAGAAGGTTTTTTTACGGGGGGAGGAGGTAGAGAGGGGCAGGGTGTGAGGAGAAGGAGGGAAGGTGGGTGCTGGGAGAAGGGAGGAAAAATACAGTGAATGCTCCTGTAACCTTTGCTCTGTTGATACTAGACAAGACTGCGCTGTTAATGAGTGATTGTTAACAGATGGCTCTTGAGCAACTTAGTCAGAAGCAGAAGATGTTATTTGGTTGTAGTGAGGGGAGGGTGAGGGTGCAGGGGTGAGGTAAGGGGATATTTAGTCTTTTCACGAGGATTGAACTGTCAGAGATTTATGGTTTTCCTTTAGGCTTTTGGAAGTGGAGGCTCTGGGGAAGGATTGTTTTCTGTGTGCTGATAGTAGAAAGGCCATTTGGTGCTGAAAGCTCCAATGATTGTGTTTTTGGTTGAGGGGTGTCCCTGCAGCCCTTGGCCTTTGCGAACTGAAGGATGGAAATGTCCATCTTTAACTCACCGAGCCTTGTGTCCCAAACTGGGATGGAGTGGGCTCTGTCCACTGCTTGGAGCTGTCTGAAGGCTGGCTGGGAGAGCCCTGAGTAGGGATGCACACTTTGTCTAGGGCAGAAATCATTCCATGGTGCACCGAGTTGTTAGGAAGTGTGCCTGTGAGGGGGCAGGAATCTCTCTGAATGTCCATCTTCCTGTGGATGTCCATCTGTTCATATTTCTTGCCCTCTCCCAGTGTGGTGTGTACCAGTGTATGCCATGTCCTTACTGGTTTTTACTGGATATGACTTTGAAGGCAGCCTGAACATGTCCCATTCACTCTCTGTAGGATTTGTATGCTTGAACCTATCAAGAGGACTGCAGCTGCTCAGTGTTTCTCAAAGTGTGCAGGATTTAGATTTTGTATTTATTTCTCTTCTAGACCTTGTTAGGTACAGGGTTCAGGGGTATGAGGGATGAATGACATCAACAGCGATTGCTTCTCAACACTGTTTTTCTTTTCAACCACTGATGAATGGCTTGAGGGAAGGTAAGAACCAAACGCACAGTCCAGCATTTTGCTGATAGGAATTTGCAGAAGAGTTTTGGGCTTTGGTCAGGAAAGAGAATCCCATTTGTACACGCCACTGGCAAACCTTGACCTTTAATAGGAAGTCTTAACATGACCTCCCACAATGATGCACTAGATGATTTAAAGTCTTCCTTGTGCACTAACTGTCTAACAGATGTAGGTGAGTGTGTGTATATACATTTAGAGAGATATATTTACACAATTTAAAGACTAACGCCTTCGTTCTGTCATCCTTATTTATTCATATTTCTCTTTTGGGGGCACATAGGACTGTATGACAAATGTTCTTACACCTCCCGTGACCGAGGCTGGGTCCTGGGGATTAACACCGTCAGTGACCAGGGGAACAGAGACCCCCGCTATTTCTTCTCGCTGAAGACGGACCGTGCTCGCAAAGTCACCACCATTGCAGCACATCGCAGCTACCTCCCCAGCCAGTGGGTGCACCTGGCCGCCACCTACGATGGGCACCTGATGAGACTCTACGTGAACGGTGCCCAGGTGGCCACGAGCGGAGAGCAGGTAGGCAGCATCTTCAGTCTGCTGACCTTGAAGTGCAAGGTGCTCATGCTGGGAGGAAACGCCCTGAACCAGAACTATCGGGGTTATGTGGAGCACTTCAGCCTCTGGAGGACAGCCCGGTCTCAAAAGGAGATCTTGTTGGACATGGAGCAGGTGATTCACAGGCAAGACACGCCCCTACCTCAGCTCGTTCTTCAAGACAGTTTACTGAATGTGAAAAGCACCTGGTCTCCCATGAAGGATGGCAGCAGCCCTCAGACCAAGTTCAGCTACCACCACGGCTATTTGCTGGACACCAGCCTGGACCCTCCTCTCTGTGGACAGACAGTGTGTGACAACACAGATGTCATCGCCAGCTACAACAAACTGCCCAGGTTCCGCCGCAACAAAACCGTGCGCTACCGAGTGGTGAATCTGTACGACGACAAACACCAGAACCCCACCGTCAGCCAGCAGCAGATCGAGTTCCAGCACCAGCACCTGAACGAGGCTTTCAGCCGCTACAACATCACCTGGGAGCTGGAGGTGCTGGAGGTGAAGAACTCTTCCCTTCGCCACCGGCTCATCCTGGCCAACTGCGACATCAGCAAGATCGGGGACGAGAACTGCGACCCCGAGTGCAACCACACGCTGACGGGGTACGACGGCGGGGACTGCCGGCATGTCCGCCACACGCTCTTCAGCAAGAAGAAGCAGAACGGGGTGTGTGACATGGATTGTAATTACGAGAGGTACAACTTCGATGGGGGGGAATGCTGCAACCCAGAGATAACAGAAGTCACCAAGACCTGCTTTGACCCATATTCGCCTTACAGGTAGGCGATTTCTTTTTATGATCATATTGACGGATATCAGCCTGCTGGCTGTTAGACGCTTTCATTGTTGCAATTGTTAGCTTTGGAGTTTAATGAATTTATTTTTTTTCTTAGTATTTGGCTCACATTGTAGTTATCCAAATGCAATCTCAGTAATGGTGTCAGCAGTGTCTTACCCCTTAATTGGTATTCACCAGCCAGGCTAGAGAAAATCTGTGCTAAAGACTGAAGCAGCCAGTTTTGAGAGACCCATTAGCTGTTGGCTATGGGCAGCATATTGTAACAGTGCACAGTTTATTTTAACTCCAGACTCTGAGGAGTGGGGATTGGATGTCATAGAAAGCTCATGTGTATTTGGAGAGGGAAAAGGCCCTCAGGCATGAAACAGAACATGAATACTCTTAGGTAGACTTTAATTCCATAGCACTTCTTTGAAGGTAGGCAGGTAATTCCATACTCTTACTGCTGTGTACAGCTCTCTGTAGGCACTGCAGTGGAGTCTGGGGGTTGTGAGGAGGGAGGTGGGCACCAGGTTCCTGTTGCACACACTGCGTGGGTAATGAAACTCTTCTGTGCCCCTTTCTGCACATAAATGAAAACAGTGGTAATGCTACTTCATTGCAGGGCATCTTTCTGTGGGTGGATATGAGCTCATAAAATCCTCAGCTCCTCAGCTGAAGTGTCCTGGTGTTGCAGCAACATCCTTGAATAACGTACCTGCAATTGCTCTAACTTGCTTTTGTTCAGATAAATTAGTATGTTTAAGTAATAAAGTGTTACTTGTGAATGAGTTAGGAATATAAACACAGAAAAAATGGAGGTTAAAGCTGAAATTCTGTTGTCTGCATTCCATGTTACAGCTTTTTTAGGGCAATTCATGGAGTCATGGAGGGGGAAACTGCGACATGGTCAGAACACCCAACACTAAAGTTCAGGTTAAGAAGGAAAGTATGAGCTGTTCAGGAATCCCTTCCATTGCAGAAATTCAGGTTATATTTATAGCTTCCTTAATAGAGAGAAGTTTTTAAACAACATTATCAGCTCTACTGGAGCTTTAAATACACATAATTACATTGGAAAGAAAAGCTCCCTTTCCAATTTTTTTTTACTCCACTGAAGTTGTTTTTAAAAAAATCATTTGAGCTCAGTTTGACTTCAGTTAGTTACCAATGAACAAAGCTCAAATGAGGAAATACTTTAAATATTAATGCTTGAAAACATTGAAAGAAAAAATACCAATTTTTAATACTGTTCAAGTGGAGAGGAACTCAACGAAGCAAATATCATCAAAGGCATAATGCAAATTGGATTGTTTTAACACTGTAGTTCTGAGAATTTGAGGTGTTAGTTATAGCAACTAGTACAACTTTAAGGGAAAAAATACATTATTTTTAATCTGATAGTACCCTTTTATCACTTGTTCTGTGACCAGCATAATCCCCATAAAAAATGAAACAAGAAAAACCTTGTAAATTATAGTTGACAGATTTAAGGCTGTGTTTTAATGTTATTCTGATGCACAGAGATATTTCTATTTCAAATGAAGTCTTTTTGGTGCACAGACTGTGCTTGCACAAGCCCAAGCAAGAAATTGAGTTCCAAAATTTGAAGTTACTTAAGCAGTGTGTAGTTGCTTCTCACACAGTTTTATGTTCCTTTTGGAGACAACCTCCTGGCTGAGCTTGTCGGGAGGATTTACATCTCATGGTCTTGCGCTCACAGATCTTCTGCAGATTCATTTTGACTTGAGAAAAACCTCCTCTTGACTTGAAAGAGTGAGGAAGGCCTGAAGATCCTCTTCCACAATCTAGAGCATCAGAAAATCCATAGATGCTCCAAAGTTGGTGTTTTTTTGCAGCAGATTTCTTTGTCTTTGCACAGACATTGTAATTCAGCATTGATCATTGGCCATGAAAGCACCTAGGGCAGCAGAAGATATTTCATCTCTCTGGAGCCTTTATTTGGTGGCTGATGTGCTTTGGCTGAGCTCGAAGTCACCATGATGTTTGTTCTCAGTGAGGCAAAATAGAGCTGTTGGGTCTGTCACTGAAGTTTGTAAGCCTGACTTGCACTGCTTTGGGTATTTAGGTTAACAAATACAGGTTTAGGACAGGGATTTTGTCAGCAAAGCCTTCACTGACTAACGGGATGAAGATTCAAACCCTATGTTTGGCTTTGGTATTGCAGTCAGCATCATACCCTGGGAGATTTCCGTGTCAATTAGTGACTGAGTCAAAATCTGGTTGGCACCATCTGGGCCCGTTTTGCATCCCTAGCCCCTCTTGTCATCACTTTCCTTGGCCAAGAGTTCCCAGTCCCTCTAGCATGGGCCTTGAACTGCATCAGTGAAGACATTGCAGCCATGGAGAGCTCAGATCTCTTTTCAGGTATTTCCTCTGGCAAAGTTCAGTTCAAAAACAGCAGAAGAAAGGGAAAAGATCCTTCAGTCTGATTGAGGAAAGGGAGGGAAGAAAGAAAGGTGAAATGGTACCAATAAAAGTTTTCTGAGCTTTATTTTGTAAAGACTTTTCAGAGTCTTCCTTGGTACTGGGCTTTGTTCCTTCCACACCCTCAGTGTCAGCAGTTGCAGCCAGCTGTTCACCAGGCAGAGCTTATTCATTAAATACTTTTGTCTTCTGGAATCAACCAAAAAGTGCTAATGCTTGATTAATGCTGTAATAAACAGAAACCCTCCTCAGTGCCTCTTTATCCCCAAAAGATGATGTATCTGTTTCCAGTCTCTTTCCTTCTGACTATGAGTCCCAGTCCATGAAGCTCCATCCTGGGACAGAGTTTCGATACAAAAACCCTGTGGATGCTTCATGACTAAGTGATACCACTGGAACAATTCCAAGACACCTCTGATCTGTGTTACGATTTTCTTGTGATCCTTTTGGGCACCTTGGACAAAGGGCTCAGGGACTTTGATGGTGTCATTCAGTTCCTGTGGTGGTGCAGCTCTGGTGACTTCAGAGCTGGTCCCAGCAGCACAGCTGGTTGGTTTCTTTAATGTTTCCTGCCTGTCTTTTGGCACCTCTCCAAAAATATTTAACCCCAAAAAGCTGATGTTCTGTGCCATAGTGAGCTAGCAGAGATTTAAGTACATTTAAGTTTGTCGGGGGGACAGACTGTTTGACAAACACTGAGAACGGGGACTCTGCTCTCAGAGCTGCTCAGCAGAAAAGCTGTAAACATTGTGGTACCAACTAGATCATCTCTCATCATTTTTAACAGCCTACAGGGAAAAAACAAAGGACTGGTTATCATTAGCCACACAGCAGGCTTTATCCAAGAGTATCTGCCTCACTTCTTTTTATTAATTTCATGAGAGTGGGACAAAATGTATTTTGTCCCAGCAGAAGGTTTACAAATATTGTTCTGCTTTTCTGCAATTCCAAGAAATTAGAACATGCTAAGATCATACAGCCTGGCCCAATACAAAGGGAAGGAGCAAGAGTAAACACCCTTGCCAGAAAAGACTCATTCCTTGTGTTATTTGGTATATTGCTGGTTACAAAACAGGGAAGACTTCGAGCTCATGACACCTACCATGGCTGCTTTTCAAAGAACTTGAAAGAACCAGCAAGGGACCATAGGAAATCATGCTTGGTAAATGCCATTTGATGTGGTGAGTTCTTGCACCATCCTATGGTTAACTGAGACATTCCTTTTATGTAATATTGGGCTTGCACATCAGGCTTCACCACAGGATTTCATGGACAGATAAGGAAGCATTCCCCTCGGTGAGTTCTTAGGAAAATGCTGATGAAATTCCTGAAACAGTACAAGTACTGGAGTCTCTTCAAACTCCCTCAGTCCATATGGCCCACCAAATATTTGCTGGAAATCCCCCCAGAATAACTGACCTGGGGACAGACTTCCTCAACATTCACGTGTGTGCCCTGAAGGCTCCTGCAGCCTTTCAGTCCTGCCTAAATGAGGGGCAGGATGAGCTGTACATTTGCAGCGACTCAGGTTGACACCAAACCAAGGAATCAGAGAACCACAGAATGATTTGGGTTGGAAGAAGCCTTAAAGATCATCCAGTTCCAGCCCTTCCCGAGAGCTGGAGCCCAGTGCCCTGCTGATCCCACCCTCTTCTGTGTCCTTTTCCAACACTTTTATTGGACAGTTCAGCTCTGTTTATATCATGTCACATCGGCTCACTCAGGGTTAAGGGCACTGGCACATGCCAGGGGTATGTAATTTAGACTCAAAATACATGTCTGACCCATTTGTAGGAGTTTTCACAATGGTTTTGAACAACAATGGGTGTGACAGAGCTGTGTATGACCACACTGGGCTGTGGCACGTGGGTCACAGCAGTAGCATCAGAAGGAGGAAGTGGTGGCTGATCCACAGCCCAGGGCAGCCTCAGACAGGTGGCTGAGCTGCACTTCAGGGCTCTTCCATGGAGCATCAGATCAGCCTCTTACCTCTTTTCCTTCTCTTCTGCTGGAAATCTCTTCATGAGGTGTGCTTGAAAAATATGGTCAGCTTACTCTGGAGGAGGGAGGCACACTGAATGCCCTTTTCCAGGAGCTAAGAGTTCTAAGAAATACTCCTTGATTCCCAATAAAGGACTAATTTCCACTTAATCCTAAACACGTAAAAGAACAGAAGAAATTCATCAAAGCTCTTCAGTTCTGGGAGCTTGAGAACTTAATCCCCTGCCTCGAAGAGACCATTGTGCAGCTCTTGACATCAAGGATTCCTGCATTCACACAGGTATCAGACAGACATATAGCAAATACCTGAGTTTTTGTCTAGGGATTCAGTGTTAAATGTCCAGATCTTTAATTACCAGCTCCAGGGCTGTTTAGAAGGCAGAGTGACGCTGTCAAGAATGGAGCTGCTGTATCTTGGTAGTTGTCACCCAAAAGCCGAGTCCCAACAGGAAATCCTCTGTTCTCTCTGTTTATTCTGTCCTCTGTTCCAGATGTCAGGGATGTTAATCAGCTGGGAGGAGTTGCATCTGTTCCCATGCTAGCAACTGACATTTATAAGTCTAGTATTGAATTCTGATACAGTCAGGACTGCAGGGCTAAAGAAACTATTTCTATACGATTGCACACCCTAGAAACAGTAGGAGTTTGCTCGATTTAGCTTGACCCACAGTCAACTTTTCCAACAGCTTTTTTCAAGAAACATTTTTTCCCCAAGACTCATAGAACTCATGGTTTTTTTCATGGATGTAATCCATTAAGGAGAAAGATCACTGTCTGGTCAAACTGCAGGATGCTTGGGATGAAGGGAGCCTATAAAATCTATGGAGTAAACTATCAGAGATCATTAAGAATCTTTGTGGGAGACACCAGATTAAAGTCTTATTATACCCCCAGTGCTGTTTATCTCTGAAACCTCACGTGGAAGACTTGCAAGTGCAGAGTCTGCAGATTTGACAGGGACTGAACTTGCCCCTCGCTGCTGGGCAGCACCACATCCTCCAGGACCAGCTGCCCCATGGATGCTTTCCAGCAGCACCTCACCAGCCTCAGGCTAAGCAAATGAGGTGGAGCTCCTCCCCTCCCACACTCTGCAATGGGGCCGTGTATATGAGCTGGTTTATTCTGTTTGCTCGTCAATTCAGATTTTACCATCTCACACACACAGAGCCACAGTCTGATCCTGCCCAACAGGCCCCTTTCAGGTGCTGTGGGGCCTTGCATTAATCCCCCTGCTTTTCTCCCACAGCCATTTGTGTACAACCTCTCTCCTGCTGTGGTTGTGGGGAGACCTTTGTGTTTTTAAGTGAGAGTGGATGAATCTCCCATGTAAATTCAGGATGATGCACCTTTTACACTGAAAAAGATGCACAGCAGAGTTCCGTGGCAAGCTTAACCAGATGCAACATTTACTCTTGCAATTCCCATTCTATCCCTAAGATTTCTTTTCTGCTAGGGATTTAAGTCCACTTCTTGCAGGCAATAGCTGCCCCTTGGGGAAATAAAAAGCAGCCACCTCCACCATGCTCCATTTACAGCATCGATGGACAGGATGCATTTGGCTTTGCCTCTCTCATGGATTGCTGGACTTGGGCAAACAGTACTTCAGCTGGGCTTCTTTTTGGAGGGGGTGGGGAAACTGAGTGGATGTCTCAGTTTATCTGCTCTTACCTGAAGTAAATTAATTGTCCCTCAAGCTCGTCAGGATCAGGACAGTGTGGAGCTGTCCCATCACTTTTGTACCTGCCCACCACTAAGACACGCTTGAGCAGAGCAACTGGTGAGGCCAATGTCACACTACCTGGGATGTCTTCTCCGTTAGATGTATGTCAAGACACCCAGTGGAATCATCATATGCTCCTAAAACTTTGTTTGTGGGTGATTTGAGAAGGATGGAGGGGCTACAGAGAGATGCTGATCATAAGCTCTCAGGAGATGCAGTGATGCAGAGCCTCTAACAGACCTGTCAGTGCTACTGAGATGTGCGGGAACTTCAACATTTGCAATGTGTCCGTAAATGCTGTGCTGTAAAAAAATGTGATGCTGATAGCCGCAGTCATGTCTCCTCCCTTTGAGCCAGATTCATTGAGCAGGAGGATGGATATATCCCCACCCCGCAGCACGGCAGAGTGTTTAGACCGGGAATAAAAACCACTGCTGTCAGAAGCAATCCCCTGATTGCTCCATCGCAGCCCCGGCTGGCGCAGACTTCCAGGACCCACACACTGTGGAGGAAGATTAGGAGCACGTGCTCTGCTGGGGTCAATGAAATCCTGTCCTTCTGTTTGGTTCAGAGCAGATTTGCAATTTTGGAGTTTCTCAGGGTAACTCAACTGAAACTACCTAGTTTGCATGTAATTTCAGTGCTCCAAATTAGCATAAATTTGCAAGAAGTTGTTTTCAGGTTCATTAATAATGGATGGATGGCTACACCAACAGAGTGCTTGCTCTCAGCTTGCAAAAGGATCAAGGTGAGCTGCACTGAGGAAACTTCTTGGAGTACTTAAATGTTTGGGGTATGAAACTCTAATAAACCTCCAAAGAGCCAGGAAATTTGCAGTGAAGGCTGAAACTCCATACCTAGTGCACCCTACTGGGTCTTTGTATTTCAGAACACGTTACGTTTGTTCATTGAAATATCTCCAGTATGGAACTCTTTAGGGTGGAGTTTCACCTTTAACTCTAAATTTCCTGGCATGTGTGAGTTTGAAGTACACGTTTAACTTTTCCCTAGTGCTGTTTTTCATTTTTAATTTCCTTTCTCTTTTAAAGGAGGGACCCTGCTAGAAGTACCCCTACTAAAAAGGGACCCCACTGAAACCAAAATTAGAGGGTTTGGCCTAATTTGATCTTTCTGAAATTCTTCAGGAGAACCAGCTTCAGCAATTTTTTTTTTCTACCCTTGTTTTAAAGACTCTTGTGGCCAATCCACCCCAGTGAAAAAGATCAGTAAAATCCACACCCTGCAGACCAATTATTTTAGAAGGTACCCAGATGTTTGAGTACTATACAAGAAGCCTTGGAAACATAGAACATCTCCTGTAAATTGCAGTTAAAGGTCTGGCCATGGCCATTGATATGGGTGAGCTGCTTGTTGTGAAATGCGCTATTTCCATTAATTCAGTCATTGCAGAAGCAGCCCATGTTTGCTGTTGACACTTGTTGGGTTACATCAGTGATGGTAAAATAGTCGAAACAGCAGTGGTTTGGAATGAGAGCAGTGGCAATTACCTGCAATGCTTTTAAAAATAATTTTGGCCCTAGATGTTGAAAAGATGTGTCATCGCTGATTTGTGTGAGGGCAGCTTCAGCAGGCTTGAATTACAAGGCTTTGGAGAGTAAAATTCTTTCTGCTGCCTCAAAATGCATCTTTGGAACTATACTGCCAGCAGATAATACGGAATAAATTTGCTTCTCGTGCTATAACCTTGTTGTGTCAATAAATTGAGGACTTCGGGGACAAGTTGGTGCAGTCAGTTTTCCCAGCTCAAGACTCTCTTGGTTTTTTCAATTCACTCCTATCAGCTTTGCAAGGGGAATTTATCTTAGCGAGATGTCTACAGGGAAAGTGGAAAACTGCAGAAATTACGTGGCATAGGGCTCGTGAGTTCCTTCTGCCTCAGACCAGGTGTGCTGGGAGGGAGGAGAGCCCCAGCCTGGCTTCCCTTCCCTTCCTTTCCCTATTCAACCGTGCGATGGCTGTGGCATTGCACATTTTGTGTGGATGACCCTGAAACTCAGCAATTCTTGAGGATTTTCAAGAACTTCAGTTCATGCAAATGAAGATAAGAATTGAAATCTGGGGACGATTCTTGCCACAGGGAGTCTGGTCATTTGTCACCTACTGGGTGCTCTGCTATGGGACTGGTACCCTGTAATTCTCTGTGTCCTTTGCTAAGCTGAGTATTTCTCATTCCAACACATTAAAGCACTTTGTCACTTCACTAGGAGACAAAATTCCTCTCCTTTCACCGTCTCCAGTATGGCCCCATCAACATCCTTGTGTTGTATTTCCAGCCTCGACTTTGTAATACAGATCACAGCTGGTTGGTTTGAATTTCCCCTGAGTTACCCAGGATGCTGCTGAAAGCACAGGAAGAGCAGAAATGCTTTAATCAGTTAAATCAATCAAACAAAAAAAAAGGTAGACTAGACCTTAAAATTTACCCTGCGACCTTTGCTACTCGCTGCGATGACGTCTTTGTCCTATTTCTTTAAGTGCAGGATTTTATTGGGACTTGGCAGAAGGGTGAAGCGAGGAAGACACGGGAGGGGGTTTGCTGAGTTAAAAAAGGAAAAAGAAAATGTCAGTGAGAAAATGGAAATACCCTGATGTTCTCCAGCCTAGAGCTGGAGCTGGCCTCTCTCTCTCCCTCTTGCAGGGAAAGGGGCTCCTTTTCCATTAGCTTTCCATGGCCATATTTAATCGGTTTGCTCTGACACGGAGCCAAGAAAGGGCTTTGCTGTGTGATGCCGGGTCCTGCGTGTGTTCAGGCATCCACAGCTGCTCCCTAGCAAGGGCTGGGTTTTGACTACTGAGGTATTTTTTTATAGCCACAGAGGGCAACTATTAATAGATGAGATTTACCAAAACACACAGCTACGCAGCGTGGTGTGGAGGGGAAGAGGGAAACCTGTGGGATTTATGTCAGGAAAATTCCATGTCGAAATTATGCTGGAAGACGCCGTAAAAATGAATATGCCAAGAAGGGGATTTGATCTGTTACTTTGGGCTATGCCAGCATTTCTCCTCCATTAGGGATCTGCCCCATCACATGAAACATGTTGCTGAATTATTTCTTCAGCATTAAACAGCACAAAGTGTACAAAGGATGAAGATAAGGCACATAGACACGAAATACCAGCTTTTCTGAGATGTGATTAAATACCAAAAGGAAGCGGAGGCATTCCTGACCCTGAAGACATTTCATTTTGATCAGACATGGGATTAAGGGTAAAATGTGAAGAATTCCACGTTGTGCGGATGGAAGGAGCTGATCAGGAGTTTGCCTCTCTGTTTATTGATTCATTTCTAATTTCCATGATACAATGTAATGAGACCGGTGGCCTTGTCAGACTCACAAATAATATTCATGTATCGACGACGACAACAAGTTTGGGAACACTGAGAAGAAAGAAGTGAGGCAATTAAAGCTGCTTTTGAAGTCAGAACTCGGACATTGATTAAATATCATAAAATCCAGATGATATCAATTAATAGACCCATCACTTCAATCATCTGCACATTTTTTGTGCACCTTCCAAAGACACAATGGGGAGTTATATTCCCAGGCCAAGAAAAGATCCTCTGACTATCAGGAGGGTGGGTATCAAAATCCCCTTTCCACTTCAAAAAGCTTTGTCTTAAGTTATTTTGTGTTTCCTTAATTAATAAATTTGGGGTTTTTAATTGAAAAAGAGACAGGGAGAGATTAACCCGTGACAAATTTCAAGTAAACAAAGAAATGTGCTACACTCATTTAGAGTATGTGGGTGGATGTCAAAAAACTCAGAGCTTAGTTTGCCTCACGTGAGTGTCAGAGAAGAATGGAAATATTTCCAAACTGTCTGAACAGCTTAGGTTTGCACAACTGGCTGAGAACAATTACAAAACAACATTTTTCTATGATCTCCTGTTTTCCACGAGCTTGATGATGCCCTGTTCCTGTCCTCAATCCCAGAAAACGGTTCTGGAGGCAAACACAGGCATGCCTGAGAAATAGTCATAATTGCATAAACTTATATTATTCAAAACACCTGAATATGTTTGGACTTGGGCGTTTCTGGTTAAGAGGTTTTATTTTGCCTTCATGCTGATTCCTCCCCAAATGCGAGGTGTCACTGTTCCTGCACCGAGGGCTGAGGAGGAGCATTGGCTATTTGTAGTTGTTGTTCAGTTCCTTAGGGAATGGTTCCTGCCATCTGTTCGCTGCAGGTACAGACATGATTGAGAGAATTAAATCTTAAAGTCTTTATAATTGCTGGGAAAAGGTAGGTCCTACCACTAGGATTTAGAGCACCAAGTTTAGAGCCTGAAAACAGGAATCCAAATTCATTCACAGCTCGCATCGGGCTTCCTCATCACACTGTGTTCCTTAACAATCATTCAACATTTCCTATTTTTAAGTACATAATGTTGTTCCAAATGGATGTTATGCTTTCTGCCTGGACTGAGCTGCATATCCCAAGCTCTTTGAAGTCCACAGAAAGATTGAACTCCAAAAGACTTTGGTCTTTGGCTTGGATCTGCCCATCCAGAGCACAAGTGAGGTTGGGAGCCTTCCTGAGACGAAGGGTGATAGCTCAGAGGAAAGCTCCCACAGAGCTGCCCTGCACTGGAGTAAGCAGGAGAAATGTTCTGGGTAAGGATTGATGGCAACAGTTCACAGCGTTATGAAAATCGTTTCCCTTTTGCCTCCAGCATTTTTACCACAACTGTGTCAGTGCCAAAACCCAGAACACACTCACTAATTCCTCCAGAATTGATCAGTCATGATAAACTTCCAAACACAGAGTGAAACGCTTCCATCAAACACATCAGAGTGTTTCTCCCAGTTTGCCTGGAGAAATCTGTGCCATTTGATTTCCCTCCCTGCATCCAATTTGATTCAGAAATGGGCTGGAAGTTCCTGGCTCCCTCCTCATACGCTCAGAATTCTTCTGACAGATTTACTTCTGGGGATAGATTTATTCTCGTGTTTGTGCTATAAAATGTCCTGTTTATAAAGGGTGATTAGAAATTGGAATGAGCTGCCCAGGGAGGTGGCAGAGTCACCATGCCTGGAGGTGTTGAAGGAAAGACTGAACCTGGCATTCAAGGCCATGGTGTACTTGACAAGGTGGTGTTAGGTCATAGGTTGGACTTGATCTCAGAGGTATTTTCCAACTCAATTGATTCTGTGATTTTGTCTTAAAAATTCAGGCTCACACCTTTAACTGTTCTCATCTTGATCAGACACAAAGTTCTTATTTTATCCGCCTGGGAACAGTACCTGAAGCATTTCCAGTTTTTGGTCTATAAAACCATCATGAAGAGATAGTCCAATTATGCTTCTAGGATGCCTTCTCTTGCCCCACAGCTGAATAAAGTGGGATGTCAGGTTTGCAAACTTCTTGGCATGTTCTTGAGCTGGCACAGAGTTGTGGAAGTGAGGGAATTCATAACAGCCCCCCTCTGCCTCTGACAGGGAGCTGCTGCAAGACATTTCATGCTAACAAAGGCTTTCTAAGTGTGGGTTTGTGTAATTCAGGGTCGATGCGTGGGAACAAAAATGACAACCTGCAGTTTTTGCTGGATCCTTTGCAGAGTTGGTTTTGTAGCAATCGAGATCTTAAGCCCTGTAGTAGTTGTTAGTGACGTTACCAATAAATTACGGGAGCAAACCAGAGCAAAAGCTGATGCGTGGCTGAGATGAACAAATACTGGGACAGAGAGGACAAAAGTTATTTGGTATTTATGGGGAAATTAAACTGCGTGGCCTGTCCATAGCAGTCAGGGCAAAAGTTGGTCAAGAAATTTGCTATAAAGGAAAATCAGAGTTTTCCCTGTGTTGTGTTATCATTTGCCAGTGGAGAACAGATCTTTGCATTCTCACAGCCCTCTGCGAGAGGTCTGGGTTTGATTCAAGTGGATCCACGGGCTTGTGGTGCCAAAACAGGCAATTTCTGCACTCATGTCTGAAGGCCAAATATATGGGTATGATTTCCTCTAGTTTACAGTTACATGCTGGATCAGAGCTGTGCGTTTCATAAGCTGCCAGTCCAATTTAGTAGGGTCTTGGGAAACGCGTCCCCCGGGGAATGCTTACAATCGGCCTTATGTTTCGGGCTGATAGTGCCTGTTTTCTGGGACACACGTTAGCAGATCCATATGTGAGGAAATCCAAACGTCCTTCCATCCAGCTCCTGACCGGGGCACTGGCTGTGTCTGCTGCCCACTGCTGATTTTCTGCTGGACACATCCTCCTGTTCAGGAACTGTCCACTCTGGGAAGCACAAATGTGCAGCAGGGAGCTGTGCATGAGTTGTGGGTCCTGCACAGGTTTAAAAAAAAACAGAAATTCTGGAAGTTCTTGGGTGTTTGGAAAAGGCACATTTACGTCTTTCCTCCTGCTGCTTGCCTTGGCCTCAGCAGAGAGAAATGAGGGGCAGGAATTCGATGTCAAGGAGTTCATTTTGTTTGTGGTGTCTGTTACAGACATTGTTGGCACGTTTTGCTTCCCAACAGTCTCCTTGACAAAGGTATGATCTACTACATCTCCCTCCTGCTCTTTTATTTGTTTCTTTCTGTTTTCCTAGAGAGCAAGAGTAGAAATTAAGGAAAAAAAGCTGGATTGAGGAAATACACTGTCCACAATATTTTCTTTTTGCAACTCTGAACTATTTTCAATGCAGGTGTGGTGTTGTTTCTGCCAAATCACCTGGCAATTGACTGTGGATTCTGAGAACTTCAAAGCTAAATGTTCTCATGTAAAATTTCTGTTTCAGCAACTGACATTTTCTGTTTCCTTGTAATCTTGTCATGGCTGGGAAAGAACAAGAGTAACCAGCTTTTGTAAATCTCATACTATTTAAGTAGTCCCTTGTATCTGACTATTCAATTTTTCTTTTCCCTTAAAAAATGTGTTCAAGACTTCACACTTGAAGGTAAAGATTTGTTGTTATGATCCATCAATATTCCCTGAAAAGAAAACCCGGAAATCAAATAGGCATAAATATCATTCCTTTGTTGTGACAGGGAGGGAAAAACATCTCACGAACTTTGAAGATGTGAGGTTTCTACTGCCAGGACACTTGGTTTCCTTGAACTGAAGTCTCCATCACCAGACTGTGCTCTTTGGGATCTCGCTCGGGTGTCTCCTACAATTTTCTACCTAAGATGAAATAAGAGGAAATTTTGACCAATCTCATTTGAATCAGGTTTTCAGTTCTTTCTCAGAAAAGAGGAAGATTGGGATTATGCTAACCATTGATGATCTGCCCACTGCAGCAGGAGCAGCTTCATGCACAACCCTGCCAGAAGGTTAAGATGGGAGATTTGGAAGTCCACGAGTTGTAAAAATAAAAACAGAAAAGCAGCGGCATCTCCAAAGCAAAAGTGATGTTTTGCAAGCTGCATATTTGCAGTGGTTATTTTGGCCCATCAACTGCAGAAGGATCTGCAATAAACATGCTAGGTCCTTTGTGATTTTATGTGATTTTATTTTATTTTGTTGTTGATGTCGGCCTGGTTCCAAGCCGCTCTTCATTCCAATCTCAATGTATATCTCCTTTTGTGGCACGGGGTTTATGTGCAGGGAGGATTAGTGTCAAAAAGTGAGATGAAAGGAGCGAAGAATTTGATCTGGTTCTTTTTTCACCCTGCATTTTTTGCCGTGTGTTAATTGGGGAAGATGCTGAAGGACCAGCCCCTTAAAGTGCCAGCAGCACCCGGCGGGGACAGTGCCACGTGTCCCCTTCTGCAGGAGCAGTAATTGCACTGTGAGCACCCCATGGCTTCCTAAAAATCCCAAATATCCCCACAGAGGTGGCCACGGAGCCCACCCGGGATCCTGACCCATCCCAGCCACCAAAATTTGCTTCTGCAAGAGCAGAGGGCACAGGGAGCTGGAGCCCAGGACGGGGCTGTATCCATGGGGTAATTCCATGCTTTTCTGGACTCCAAAGAGGGGACATAAAGCTTTTCCCAGTGCTCCAAAACTGCCAAACCAAAGTCACTCCAGCTGTGACTCCCACAGGTGTTTGGGCAGGCTGCAGGTGTGACCTCAAGCTTGACCCAGGATGGGGATGGGGACGACAGGCTGCAGTTGGGTGTTAGAATTA
Source organism: Pardalotus punctatus (assembly GCA_013400915.1). NCBI lineage: Eukaryota > Metazoa > Chordata > Aves > Passeriformes > Pardalotidae > Pardalotus > Pardalotus punctatus. The sequence continues at coordinate 240,146 of VZTX01010353.1, read as the reverse complement.
GAAATTTTTAGGAACTTTAGTATAGAAGTTGCTCTGAGTTAGTCCCATAAAGAAAACTCTCTCTTAAAGCTGCAAGTTTCCTCTTGATCTTTAATTCCCAGTCTGACAAACAGAGGCTCTACCTAACTCTTGCCCCATTTCAAGGAAGTCATGACAGGCTGCATTCCTGGTTTCTGGTGTTTTCATTAAAAAAAAAACAGGTTTATTCTGGTGACTGAAACCAAGATGTCCCTTACTTGAATATCTCTCAGCTGTTCTTGAAAGCTTGGGGATGAGAGGTGGTAAATTAGAACAGCGAGGTGGTAAATTTGAACAAATGTTAGAATAGTGGCTGCTCCCTCGTTGAAAGCAGAGCCTGGTTCCACAAGAAATCTGTTAATGAAGTTAATGTGCTGCCTTGTCTTCAGAAATGTTGAAATTGAGGGATTCAGGAAGGACCAGCTTGTTGTAGAGACCGCTGATGTTCCATATGCAGAGCACCAGACCTTCAGGACTGTTTTGGAGATCGTAAAAAGCAAGCCAAAGATTGTAAAATATGAGTGAAGGCTTGTAAAATATGATTAGTGGCCACCAGCAGAAAACTTCAAGGATCTGCAACACAGGACACCACTTATTTAAAAGAAAGATGATCCATATTATCAGAGAATGCAGGCTCAAGGGATACAGGAGCTAATCTTTGCTGTCAGTTTTCCCATTCAGAGGACAAGGAAAAATATTCTGTTCGCCTATTTCATGACTTCTTCACTTATGGTAGAATTTCTTGAGGGGAGGCCCAGCACAAGGGGTTTTGTCCTGTTTCAGCATCACTTCAGCGGGTGGACAGGGTTTGCAGCAGTGCAGGGTTGGTGTCAGGGCTTTGACCAGAATGGAATTTCTCTCTCCATGTTTAGGAAGCTTTCTGAGGCCCAGAGGGGAAGCAGTGTGCAAGTGCCAAGCAGTACAAGTGATAGTTAAAATAAAATTTATACACCTTCCTCTATGGGTTTAAATTCTCCCGTGTACGTGAATGAGGTTGGCTGGAGCCAAGAGAGGTTTTCATGAAGTGGCAAAGGAAATCTGTTTTAACAGAACAGGTTCCTGAAAATATCCTTACACCACTTCTTACTTTATGGTTTGACTTTTCTCCTTGTTACAATGGTTCAGGCTGGAGAGTCTGGAAAAACATCAGGGTAACCAGGGCAGAGGGAATATCAGATGGAGATGAGGGATAGATAAGAGGCAAATTACAGTACATTTCTCATGGGTTATTTGGCTCTAGTCTTGAAAAGAAGAGAAAAAAATCCCAAAGTAGTAAAAGAAAGAAAAAGAGACAATCAAAACAAATAAACCTGCCAGTGTTGCTGATTTCAAAGGCCTGTGAAATGTGCATATATGCTTCATAATGCTTTGCTGTTTTAAATGAAATGTTCCTTCCTTTAATCCCACTCACTGTCTCAGAAGTTAATTGTACAGTAAGATCACAATTCTCCCTGCCAAGGCTTTCCCTTTGTTTTCCTTTTTTTTTTTGCTCCCTGCAAGTTGGCCAGCCAGCATATCTTTTCCTAGTTCCCTGCCGTTGGTTATTTTCTGTAGTATATTATGGAGTTCTGCGTAGCTTAATAATTTTTTATGGTCATGCAAGGAAATGGGGCTTTTCAGTTCTTGCTGCTCGAGGAAACTCAAACGTTGCTCCACTCTTGGACCTTGCAAAGGGAGAAGGCTCAGGGATCAGATATTGATGGTCTGTGGCACTGCAACTCTTTCTAAACCTGTGTAAAGGTTATCTCAAGGTGGGCTGTAAGAAGTGGGTAATAAAGCCTGGAAGGATGGAGAGAGAGAAGGAATAAATAATGTTGTGTACACGTACAGCCATCCCAAATTTTTGCCCAGAGCTCAGACAGAACATGTTTGACATTTGAAAATTTTTGCATCATCTTTTTTTCCCCAAACCTCTGCTCTTTCTTATCCTGGCCAGAACCAGCAGCAAAAGTGCTGGGGGGAGGAAAAAAAAAAAAAAAATCTGTTTTCACTGTATTTCTGAATCTGAGCCCAGGTTTGTGAAGGATTTGGCAAGGATTTACAAACCTTTGAGAGAATCTGTGTGGAGATCTGAGGAAACCCGCCTCCCTCCTTTAAAAAGCAAGTTGCCTTGGCCAGAAATTGGGCAAAAATTGGTCGCTTGAACTGAAGTTTCCTTTGAGATTTTGGATTTGAACCTGAAACTGCACTTGGAGAATCAAAGTTTGCTCTGACTAACTCTAGATTTACACTGGAGCAAACACATCACAGGCAGTGCTGATACTTTTGTGCAGCCCAGGGGGAGCAGAGGTTGGCTCAGAGTGCAGGCTCACATGAACAAACCCAGAGAGGACCCAGCACTGGGTCTGGAGTAGTCCAGGCATCAAATTTATTCCAACCTGTTGCTGTGGTTCAGCCTGTTAAGTAGATATTGCATTTATAACCTCTCAAAGTTAAGTGATTGCATGAGATAAAGCTGTATCATTTATTGGAAGTCTTTTATGAGAGGGTCAGAGAGGGCTGAGCAGGGATGTGCCTTTAGTGTTCTAAGATGATAATACTGATTTTAGAACTTATTAGCAAATAATTTCCTTTATGTATCGGCTGGTTTTTTTCTTTTTTCATTTCAGTCCTATAGTTTTATTGTCACAGTAGAAATTTGTTTCTTTCTAGGACTGTCCTGCTGAAAAGCCATGGTTTCAAAGCAAATGGGATGGAACTGATAAGTTGACAATTGTAAAAATTCCCTACTTTCAAGCAAGGAGGTGCTTTCAGTTTCTGTTGCAGCATAAAGAAAACCCAGACCCAGAGGATTCCCATGTTTTTTATAGTAAATCTCTTAGTTTCTTTCTATAATTTTTTTTACATATTTTTTTAATTGGGTGAGTAAAGCCTGAGTCACTATCCTAGTGGTAGAATTAATTCAGTTTGGAAAAGGGCAGCCTGGGATCAATGAACACCCAGAGTTTTATAGCCATGTGGGCTTTTATTTTGCAATATTTGTTGCTTAGGGTTGATCTTAACTGTAAAACCTGTGAGTGATGTAAAAACCCCTGGTTCAGCTTTAAGAGGCTCACCTGAATGCATTAACAGTGTCACAGAGAGCGACACAGAGTTCAGCAGGGCCTACAAACCTACCCAAGGAGCTGGATTTATATTTGAAGAATTATCCTAAGTGGCCTTTCTTGGATCCTTATCATTTTTTATTTTTTTTTTGCCAAAACATTTCTCCTCTCTTGTAACAGGAGATCAGATTTGGGACCTGTAGAGGACATTTTGCTAAGGCAGATAAACTGAAATTCTTTCAAAGCTGCCAAGCTTGCATGTGCTGACAGTGCTTGCAATTTATGCTTGTGGACATGACCTAGCGACTGCCTAGTTTGGATGTGGCTGGAATTACAGTTGCACACTTGGATTTCAGTGTGAACACAGGCAGTGATCTGGATCTAAACCGGGACCTGAAGCCTCTCACTTGGAGTATTCTGGTTCCGCTCTGTTTCAGGCTCTGTCCCAATCACTGAAAGATTTATACCTTTATCAATAAATTATCATGACTTTTACTACACTTACACCAGTGCCTTAAATTAACACTCAACTCAGTGTAGATGAGGCACGCTTCCTGCTGCACATGATTTATGGCAATCCGTCTGAAATGAGGAGCAAAATTGAATTTGCCAGCAAAGGCAAATCTTTAACACCAGGTCAGACGAAAATTTTATTGCACATCCTCTGCTAAAGAGGGTTTGTCAGTT
>VZTX01010353.1:172159-236389 GCA_013400915.1 Pardalotus punctatus | reverse complement strand
AAAAAAAAAAAAAAAAAAAGAAAAAAGAAGATAGAAATGTTTGGAGGTCTGAAATCTCTACGGTCTCTTTGTGTCAGGTTGGAGGTGACAGACAGGACAAACGGAGCAGTTACAGGGCACTGATAAACTCTCAGCTTGAGGGCTGTGTCCCCTTTTGATGACCTGCCTTTGGGAAAGATGTGGAGAGTGCAGATAAGAGCATCGGAAACAAGCAGAGGTCTTAAAAGCAGTGAGAAAGGCTGAGGAAACAAGGTGGTTTTAGCCTAAAAATGAAATAGTGTACAAGAGATATAACAGGCTTTCAAATAAGTAATAGGTTTGGTAAAGCAGGAGGGAATCCAATCTCCCTGTCTGGGGGGAATGGCACAAATAGTCATCTCACAGAGCAAAAAAAGATTCAGAAAAAAACTTTCTGACCACAAAGGAATTGAAACAAGGGCTGCAGGTTACTGGGGCAGTGACAGAGTCCCTGTCATGTGTGGTTTTAAGTGAGCTAAATAAAAATTTGCTTGGTGACATACAAAGATGCCCCAGCTTTGGGGCTGGCAGCCGTGGTCTCTGGACATCCTTTCCAGACTCATTTTTCTGTGACTCTACGACAGAGGGCAAAAGGCAGCTCACACACTGGCATTGACACTGCTTCTCCAAAAGGAGAATTCTCTGTCTAAGCACCCAGGACTGAGAAATCGCAAGGGGAAAAGATAAATTACAGCTGTGCACATCTGCCAAATGGTCCCATTTCAAGGTCAGCTTTCAGTGCTGCGGCAGTCATGGCTCTTGCCATTATCTTCAGGAAGAACATCCTTTATCTCAAAACTGTTCTTGCTGTTCACTGCAAATTTTGAAAATCTCTAGGTGGACGCTGCACCCTGAAAACTTGGCTGCTCTCTGTGGGTTGGTCAAGCAGGACAGACTCTTGTTGTGTGCCTGTCCATGCACTGACTGCTGTGGTCATTGCTGCTCCACTGGATTAGTGTCAATCCTGGGGTCAGGGTGAGAGCTGGAGGGATACTGGGAGCAGCACTGAGACCTGCCAGCCACACCATATTGGGAATCACACCTGGATCTGTCACAGGCTGATGGAGAGTGCTCCAGAGCTGTCCAAAAAAAAGGTTTCTCTCTGTCTAAACTGTGCACTGTGGTTTGGGCTGGGCTGACAGTTCTGAGAGTGAAAACAAGGAGTCTTGGGAAGAAGAGCGAAGCACTCTGTGATTCCGTCAGATTTACTCTGTCCTGCCCTGTGCTGAACCCAGTAGGTAAAGGATAGGAGATTGTATGTCAGCATTGAAAATGGAGATATTTTGAGGCTGACTTCCCAATTCAGGAGATGCTGTTGGTTTTGGTTGTTGTTGGTTGGGTTTCTTTTAAAGATGAGCTGTAGTGCCTTCCATTCCTAATAAACTCACAAAGCTGTTGCAAACCATACTCCGTAGCAAGCAGAGAGCAAAGTTCCTACTCTCTGTTTGGGTGAGGTCTTGTGAATAATCCCATAAGTACCCTGTTTGTTTTCTTGCTGTAAAGTGACACGTCTTTGAAGGAACAACAACCCAAAACAAAGGCAAATAGAGAATAACTGGGAGCAAACAGTAGGAAACATTTCCTAACAATAAGGGCTTGAAGTCTGTGTGTTTCTTGCAAAAACAGCCACCGGTGCAAGAGGTGGAAGCACGTAGGGAAGCTACTCTCTGACCTGGAAGAAAACAAGGAGAAGAGTTTCCAACCCAGTTACAAAACTGCTCAACTCTAGTCACCAAAGCCAGATTTAATATGGTCAGACCTGGGATCTGCTGAGTTTAAGGGCCATTGCCAAATGTGTTTGTGCCTCTGCACAGAGGTTTGTGGCTGGGTTTGGCGGCGGAGCTGAGCTCCAGCTAAGGGAGCTCCTCACAGTGGCTCCGACAGGCAGGTGGGGCTGGTGGCCAAGGACTTCCTCTCATCACCTGGGGACGAGTCACAGCCCAAATGGACAGGAAAGGGGTTTGACAGATGAGACAGGAGCGGGGATAATGGCTGGGTGACTGATGGGGTGGGCTGTGTGACGGGCAGGGCCGCCGAGAGATGCTGCTGGGTGAGCTAAAAACCCCATTAGATGGAAACTGGAGCAGTGCATGGGATCCATGTCCCTGATGGAGGGCTGGGGCTCGCTGGGTAAGGGCAAGCTGCTGCCCAGAACAGTTTCAGAGGGCTCTTTACACTGCAGAGAAGGGAAAAAGCAAACCAAAACTTGTGCATTGAACAAGCAAGTCGATGAAAAGATCTGGGTGGGAATATGAGCATTGCCTGATATGATTTGGTGTCCCAAATGGCCTTAAACAGCCCATAGAATTTCTATGTCTAAAACAGATTCCAGCAAAGGAGACCTTTTATGATGCACTAATAGGCTCATTAGGCTCTCTGGAGCGAGGCACGCTCACAGCATCGTATGTTTTTTCCATTACAGGAATTACACGTGTTTTGTTGTGCTTTGGGTTTTGTTTTGTTTTCCACATAGACTTGCCCTGACAGTTCCCCCATTCAGGTTTATATTGGAGGTACCATCTCGAGCCAATGAATTTTATGAAATATGTTGCTGGCACTCACAGAGAGATGCATAAAGGAAATATTCTAATGACAGTTGGAAAGGCTTTGATCCCTTTCCAAGACTGCACTCATGTCTTTGAAATGTGAATTTGGCAGTGCTGGAAAGGCTGGGCTCTTTGGCTCTCTTTGGCACGAGCCCATGTGACAGACATAATGTCCTCTATCAGGGGACCCACATAACCTTGAGAAGTGTAAGCAGCGCTGGCAGATTGCGTTGGGTCAGATAGTCTGGGCTGATAACGAAGCAGGGGGAGTCAGCCCAGTCCAAAGCAATAACTGAGAGCTATTTTGACCTGGTAACTGTTGGGTCTGCTGCCTGCAGCTACAGAGTTGGACATGAACTGCAAAAGTAGTTAATTTATGCCTCCTTGAGTGTAGGAATGCGGCGATGATGGATAGGGATGAGAGGTTATTAGAAACATGGGGAGGAAGGAGAGGATGGAATTCCAGCTCGTGTTTTTATCTCTTACACACGCACACGCTGGTTCCTCGCGTTCTCTTGCTGCCTCATGTGGGTGCAGTGTCCAAGCCGTCCCTGCCACACTCACACCTCTGCTCCTGCACGCTCTCACAGATGCACACTCACACACAGAGCTCAGGGCTTGGGCATGTTTACATGCTGGCTGCTTCCATGAAGGAGTTTGCATCCACTGCCTTCCAAGCATGATCTGCTTACACCTACACCCAGGCAGATCCTCTGCTAAAAATCCTCTTGGCATTCTGTTCTTCCACCACTGAATACATTCTGCTCACTCACAGCCTCTCCCTGGCTAGCAGAGACAAGTGGTCAGAGAAATACCATAAACCCAAGTCCAAAGGACTTAGTAGGGTGGATTTACATGAGGCACGAGCCCAGTCTCAGTGAAGCATTGCCTTCGCTGGCCAATTAGTTAAATGCTGTCTGCTCTGGATGTTTTCTGCAGTAATAATCCATGTAACAAAACAGCCCTAGATGCTGAAGCACATGGGCTGTATGGAAGAGCAGAAGCGATTGTGGCCGTGCACTGAGGAGATAAATGGGGATTGGATTGTGTAAACGATAAGCAAAGAGACAGCTGAGAAAAAAGAAATATTAGTTTAGATTATTTGAAACCATAAGAGAAGAGGAAGGATAAAAATGGTAATCTCAGGAGGGGAGCTGGATTATAGTTACTCCTACAGGGATTTGCATGTGCATAAAGCATCTGCATCCAGAGTCAACAGCCGCCGTCTCAGTCCAGGCAGCAGGACCTTCCTTCCCACTGTAATACAAACACACAAATGTTGTTCTAATCCAACTCAGGGCTTCTGTTCCTGCCCCTCTCTCTTGCACGAAGCATCACATCACTCCCACATCATCTCTTATGCTTTTGCTCACTGTCAGTGATGCTGCCACAGGTGCACACACCCGTCACGTATTCTGCGATGTTCTCTCACTGGCATTTGGAAATGCACATCAGTTCTCACATGTGATTTCAAGCTATTGCTCATGGATGTGTCTAAGTAGGAGCCCATGCTTGGCAAAGATGTTTCCTAAGGTGCAAAGATGTTTCCTAAGGTGCAAAGATGTTTCCTAAGGCACAAAGATGTTTCCTAAGGCGCACAAAGAAGATCCTGGGAGCAGATTGTGCAGAGCCCCAGAGCATTGTGCGGATCCCAGCAGGACAAGCTCGAGGAGCTGAGGGGAAGCTCTGTGTGTTTTCCATGGATGTGCTGGGAGCACTGGAGAGATGAGAAATGTGTAAAGGGTCACAGCGCTGACCTGTCCTTCAGGATGTCATCCCCATTCGATCGGAAGATAAACACTCTGTGGAATGGAAACATCCCCTTCCACTGGTGTCCCCAAAGAGCACATCTTCCTCCGTGAGTCAGCCAGGGCCTGGGGACACCCAGCCATGTTCTATTTTGGAGGCAATGACTTCAGCAAGTGGCAGGGGAAGCTATTGTGGAAATATGAATGTGTTTTCCATTGGGGAGTCCTCCAGGGAAGGACAAGAAGATCTTGGTGCTGAGCCAACTCCCCTATTTTTTCTTCACCCTTCTGGGAGCAAAAGCCTTGCAAAGAATGCAGGGAACCCTTCTCAGAGCTTGTGAGGGTGTGTGGTTTCGGAGGGCTACGTGAGCCTTTCACACGCCCTACACGCACACAAAGGGGGACTCCAGGAAGGAATCAACCTGCTCCAAACCATCGTGGTGTCCTTTCCTTACAGCCTTTGAACCGTGCGGGGCTCAGGGTGATCCCTCTCTCTGGGATCCCCACCTGGCAAGTGAATATACTGCATATTCCCTCTTCTAGCTTTTCTCTTATCACAACACTTCATATCAAAAGCCAGTGTGAGCTGGGAACAGAGAACCAGTGGGTTTAATCTTAGGTTTTGCTTTCTCCAGCTTTTCTGTTAGTCAGGGCAGTGCAAGCAGTGTGGCACCATGGTATCTGCAAGTGGCTCCGTTATTCCAGTATTGACAAAGTCTACTCTTTTAAAGGAGCAAAAAGTGCTTACAACAGCCATCAAGCTGAAAACAGATTACTTTGTAATTTCCAGGCAGCCCAAAAGCTAAGGAGAAACACTGCTCACCCTGGGAGGACCTAAAGAGCCTTAGAAATGTATGTCATGGTACGGTACCACTCCTGAGGAGAGCTCTTGCAAGGAAACCTCTTGGCACAGCAATTCCCAGCCAGCCATGGGATGTCAGGGTTAGGCCAATGGGTGTCAGCACAAGTGACTGCCACTGGTGCTAAAGAGTGACTCTGTGAGCTGGTGTTAGTTGTGGTGCCAGCCTGAGGATGTGAAACTCGTTATTGTGAAGGAAAATTAGAGGCAGAAACAACAAACAGCTTAGAGGAAATGTGCAAGGTAACTGCTGGTGCAAAAAGATTTACTGACCATAATACTTGGTTAATTACATTCATAATAAATAGATTCCTATACTTATCTTGAGAATGTGGACAGCTTTATGTATTTACCTTGGATTTTGTGGGCTTAGTTAATCAATGGTCTGAAGTTTTAGATGAGATTCACTACGTGAATGCAAAGTAATCGAAGTTTGGGAGTGGGTTATTAAAACATTTCAGGTGATTGATATGCAGGATATTATATGACCTTTGCATGGATTGCAGCACTTCTTCAGTATTTTGTTGCTTTTCTGTCACCTTTAGAAAAAAAATGCTTTTCTTTTCCTACAGGGCATACTTAGATGTCAATGAACTTAAGAACATACTCAAACTGGATGGATCCACACACCTCAACATCTTCTTTGCCAATTCCTCTGAGGAAGAGCTGGCTGGAGTGGCAACTTGGCCCTGGGACAAAGAAGCCTTGATGCATCTAGGTGAGTGATAAAGATGTCTCTTCTTTGCAAAGCATTCTTTAGAGGCACTAAGAAGGAAAGACAAATATGCGTTAAGCTCTGTTCTGATTTCTTATCATTCCTCTAATATATAGTCAGGGGAAAAAAAGTATTTCACGATTCCCAGATACTGGCTCACAACCAGGAAAATATTAGGTTATAAACCCAAAGCATATTATGGTGTTTGTAGATGATGTCAAGCTGAAAGTATTTCACCTTTTCAGTGAAGCTACTTTACAGGGCATTCACTCCATGGGAGCAGTTTGCAAAGAAGACTGGGGGATAGGTGTGGGGATGAGACAGAGGTGAATCTTTAACCTTAGCCTGTTGGGTTCTGATCCTTAGTTCATTAGCAAGTATTCAATTAACTCACAGACCGTAGATAAAATCTGCTGCTATTTTTCTCTACCAATGTGCAAAAGAGCAAACTGCTGAGGGATTGTGTTTCTAATGTTCATTTGAGTGGAACTGGAAAGACTTCACTACCCTGCAGATTGCCCAGCATGTTTCATAACCAGGTTGCTGCTGGAACCCAGGGATCCAGACAAAGCCCTGCTGCCTCCCAAATGACTCATGGCCACCTGCAGTGCCACTGGACCTGTGTTCCCTGCAAAATGTCAGAGGAGCCTCAAAAGGTTCAGAAGGCACTGACTGAGTCAGTAGGAACTTCTCTTGACTTCACAAACCTCTCTCAGGGTGCAAACCTGGTCTGGTCATCTCCTCTGAGCAGGGGTTCTCATTGGTCTTCCAGATATTTCTCTAGCTTGTCCAGACTTTCCTAGGCTGGAAGTGAAGTCCAGTTTCAGCTTGTGACAGACTGTTTCAGTCAGTTTTCACATTACCCAGCCCCATGCTGAGCTAAATAAAAAGATATGGTGAATATAAACCTAAATGAGGAGAACAAGCAGCATTTATTATCCTAAAACACACAATGGGTGTGAGCTGTAGCCATCAGGCATGGGGGCTTTTCCATGGCCAAAAATACCCAAAAAAATGAGATGCTACCATGTCTTTATGGTCACCTGTCTCCATAGCAGAGAGAGGCTCCGTGGTCAGACCAAGTTCAGTAAATGTTTCATTACCACATCCAGCTCTGCAGCTGCTCTGGAAGGAGTGTGAGCAAATTTCCCGTCCCAAGGACCAGTTCTGACACACATCCCATCCCCTGCTGAGCTCAGCTGGAACTGAAGCCACTTCCACTCTGACTTGCCCGCAGCCCCGTCTCTGTGGGCTCTAACTGGGAGGCACCCAAACCAGGGGGTGCTGTAAATGCCCACCAGTGACCATTCCCCAAGGCAACATCTGGCAAAAACCAAGATCTTAACCCCAGCCTTGACCAGCACCCACAGCAGTGGGATTTCTGTCACTTTGGGATGACAGAGCCAGTGGGGATTGCTGGTTGTGGGTTTGATCCCTGTATGGGCCACTCACTGAAGAGCTGGACTTGATGATTCTTGTGTGTCCCTTCCAGCCCAGAATATTCTGTGATTCTGTGAAACATCAGCCCCAGAGTCACCGCCCAAGTGGGATNTGTGTCCCTTCCAGCCCAGAATATTCTGTGGTTCTGTGAAACATCAGCCCCGGAGTCACTGCCCATGTGGGACGTGGCTGCATTATGGCTGCTCCTTCCCTAAATGAGGATTTTCACAGCTTCCCTTGATGTTGCCATGGGAAGGAGCAGAGAACAAGGGGAGAGCTCCAGAGCACCAAGAAGAACCTTCTGCAAGAGGGCTGGGGCTCACCCAGAGCCCTGATGAGTTCTTCTGTCTCTTTATTAAGCTAATTGTCAGCATCATGCCTGAGCAGAGCAATTTAAATTCAGCTCCTACAGAGCATTGACAGAGTTCATTGACCAAAAAAAGATCCTGCAAGAAAAAAATAGACATGGGACAACAGACTAAATTTGACTTGCTGGGGGAAAAAAAAAGTAAAAAATAAATAAATAATGATCATAATTTCCTGTCATAATAGCCCTCCCAGACCTGTGCTTGGTTTGTAAGAATTCATCTTTAATCTTTTTTACTCTCTTCCATAAATCCAATATGTACTTAATAAAAAATATGAAATATGTCCTGTGGTGCAGATCTAAAGGCTGGGATAGAGATTGTCTGGGTGAGGGAGTTTATCTTTTCTGTAAAACTGCAATTGATTTAGATTCTTGACAGCTATAAAAAATATAAATTTTCAACAAAGGCAAAAATAAAATCTCCCTCTCCAGCTGCCTCAGGGTTCTCCAGTGCCAGAACAATTTAACCAGCCTTTATGGAAGGCACATCCTGCTGAGGAATTTCACCAATATTCCTGCACTGGGAAACAAACTCTGGAATTCTTTTTGGGATAGAGAACCCCAAAAAGTATGTCAGGATACTCTCTGGATATAGATGGCTCCACCTGGGTAGAAACCAGGCAGCAGAGAAATCAGAGCTTGTATTATATAGAGGGGGAGAGAGGAATCATGGGTTTATTGTGGTGCTGCATATTGGTAGATTTGTACATAATTAATTTAGAATGTGGAGAACTGGTGTAAGGAAGAGGTCAGTAATGGGAAAAGGAGGTGCAGATGCTACGTGTGGCATAATGGACAAGGTTCTTCAGCTTAACAGATTTTATTTGTGTACATATTTAAATTTTCTGGGTTTTTTTTTAATACTCTGTATGTATCTCTACGTGCCCAGGAGACTCCTCTCCACCCTGTGCATGTTTTCCCACATGCCCTTGCTCAGAGGGAAAATCTCTTCTCTCCTGTTTTATTGTACGTGTGTCCCTTCAGGATATCCAAAGTGCTCCTTCCTCTCTGCACGGACACAATTTCAACTAAAGTGCTGCATTTTGTGTTTTGGGCACTGTTCTTGCCGGAAAACGTGAGGCAATGGGGAAAATCAGAGCAGAACCACAGTCAGGGAGGTCTAGGAAAAGGGTTGAGCTCCAAGGAAAGGCTGAAGGGATTACAGCGATCCAGACTGAAGGGAAAGAGCCTGACGTGGGGATGATGACAATCTCATAAAAGCTGATGAAAGCGGAGGAGAATCTTCTGTTCTTCATATCCGTGTGAGGAAGGACTTGAAGTCATGAACTTAAATTGCCAAAAAATCAATTCAGATTAGATGCGAGTTAAATCCTCGCAGCTGTAGGGATGCTGAGTGCTGACACTGATTGCTGGGGCAGTCATGTCATCAGGGGTTGTGAAGAGGCAGCAGGCAGAGTGTGTGAGGGATGCTATAGACCTAATTGGTTCTGTGTTGTTTGAGAGTGGAATTTAGATGACTTCTTAAGAGCTTCATGGTCTTATTTTCCTCTAATTTCATGGTTGTTACAACCAAGTCTCCATGCAGATGAGGATGAAGAGTCTATGGTGCATCAGAACCCGGTGATCTCATCTTCCCTGTGCTACAACCACAGATAAAAAACCTCCTGCCAAAACCTTTTCTCTCCTCATTATCACTAAATTATTAGAGTACCATTTCCAAGATTTATGTTCCCACTCTAACTTTTACGAAGCAGTCTCCTCTTCTCATGGTAGGCAGGGCACACACAAAGAGTTTTAAATAAAATGCCTGGAAAAGTTGAGGTCAACAAACTAAATGAAGAAAATATCAAGCATGTCTAAAATACAAAGGTACATCTAAATGAGTAAAAATATAGTTGATGTCATTAATTCAAGGTACTGTAAGTCCTCACTAATTTGCCATTTGCTTATTTACACATCCGTTAACTCATAGAACAAAAAAACACCATTAGTTTTCTTTGCGAACATTTAACACCCATGCAGTCCTTTTGGAGTTATCACATTCCACGATTTCATTTTTTTTTGACACATTAGACTTATGCATATTCATCAGTGGACTGTGCAGTTCAGATCAAGCCAGGCTGCTCTGTGGCCATGAGCATTGTGTTTCTGACAGTCACTTCAAAGCTGGCTCCACATACCATACAAAAACTGCTCCTGCCTTGGGTGTGCTCACTTTGCTTTGTCCAGCTCTTAATTTGCAAATATTGGTGGAACCTTCTGCAATTCTCAGGGTATTTCAGAAGTTAATAGGTTTTTCTCACAGCTTTACCCTGCGGAATAATATACACAAAGCATTCCAGGTATGTTTTGTTTGACTCTTGCCAAGTATGTTGCTTACACCTATCTGAGCAGAGTCACACTCTTTAAGCACATGAAATTATCTGAAATTGCATAGTAGGAAGTAATTTCATGCAGGATTTTCCTCCAAGTTAACAAAAAAACCCCAAATGGAGCTTATTCAGTTGAAAGACCGATTGTTGCAGTGGTTTTGGTTTGGGATGCTGAGCTTTGTCCCACAGGTCCTCATCCTTAGAGCCTCAGATTAAGGGTGAGATGAAACTTTGCTGTGCAGGAAATGGGTCTGGCGCTTCAAAAATCTGCCTGTGCTACAGAGGATCCAATGGACTGCCAGTGGATCTGCCCTCAGGAATGTGTTCATTCCCCTCCTCCTGCTGTCCTGAGGAACACGAGGCAAACTAGAAGCTGTTCTCTTCTCCCCTTGCAGGCGGCATCGTGCTGAATCCCTCCTTCTACGGAATCCCTGGCCACACTCACACCATGATCCACGAGATCGGGCACAGCCTGGGGCTCTACCACGTCTTCCGCGGCATCTCCGAGATCCTCTCCTGCAGTGACCCCTGCATGGAAACGGAGCCCTCCTTCGAGACTGGGGACCTGTGCAGGGACACCAACCCTGCTCCCAAGCACAAGCTGTGTGGGGACCCTGGGCCTGGCAATGACACCTGCGGTTTCCACAGTTTCCTGAACACGCCCTTCAGTAACTTCATGAGCTACGCAGGTACTGGGCTTTCCTCGGGTCGCTGGGCAGGGCAGGAACAAAGAATTGCAGTATTACCCCCGATGTCTCAGTCCATTTCATCTGGGGCTTTATGCTGATAAAGGTCTAGAACCAGGCTTGATGAGGGACCAGGCTTGGTAGCTTCAGGAGTCCCTTCCAGTTCTCCTTTTCTTTTTTCCCATTTTTCCCCAACTTCGCAGTTTCATCTGAAGACCAGGCAGAAGGTTTGGGGGAGGGAAGAAATGAGATAAGTATTAAGAAAACAGCTTCTAAAGGCTCTACAGCAAACCTGACACCCTGTTTCTCTGGGGTCTGGATGCCTGATCTATGAGGTCTTTGAAAAACTCAAATCCAGAGATTGTTTACACTCTCCCAAGGAGATATAGAATATCAGATGAATATTGATACCACCGAGGCTGTAGGATAAACTGTGATGAGTGGACAACTAATGAGGCATGGCTTGTGCCTCCAGGTGTCTGTTGAAATGCCATGTTTAGGTTTGATTTGGGATCACTCACATTCAAATTACATCATGAGAGTGTGAATAGTGGGATTCTGCCTGGTTGAGGGCTCCCAGTGTGCTGTGCTGGTTTGTACTGGGAGAGCAACTACAGAGACTCCTTAGCAGTGAGGTAAAACCACCCACAAAGGAAAAGCTGAATTTGTTGTTTCAACTCCACAGGCACAGCTTTGCTAGGTTCTGGCATTCCTATCAACATATCCCAAAGAGAGCATTTGTTTCTGTGACCCTGTCCCATCAGATGAGGCTGGAGTGGGATCATTGATGCACCTTAGGAAGCTCAAGGGATCCTCTGTTATTTCTCAGAAAGAACAGGGGATACCTAGACTCGTATTTTCCCTCATTTTAGGCTGCGGGGTCTCTGCAGTGACAATCTATGACAGTGAGCTGACAGCATCAACAGCATTTTAAAGGCAGCCAATATACTCACAGACACTGAAGGGCACCTTTATACTCCAGGCAAAAACACAGATTGCCCACTCAAAAGGTCACAGGAGTGCTTATTCTGTAATAAAACTGTAGAGAAGCAAAGTGTTTAATGTCATCTGGGGCATGGATTGAAATGATTTATAACAGAAATGCTTTTATGCCCTTTGTGGCACTAGCTAAAAGTGATGCTTCATTTTCTCTCTATTTTTCTATTTGTTTAGAGGGTGTTTTCAGGGACAAACACACCAAGTCAGCTCCTCGGTGTGCTCTGTGCTGTGGTGCCTGTGGTTGGGCAAGGAGCCTGAGCACCAGGTCCAGCCTTGTGGTAGCATCACCCAGATAAGACAGGGCCACCTCAGGTGACAAAATCCCTCCACCAAACCTGCTGGTGTGGATGTGGTGAGGGGTGGAGTGTGCCTGATTCAAAACTCTGGGCTCTCTTCCTCCAAAAAGATCTTGCCTTGCCAGCTGACTCGGGAGCTGAGGCAGAGGCAGACCACAGAGATCCCCATCTGCTCCTAGGAGCTACATGTGTGCTGGTGTTCCGAGCTGAAACCTTTTTTCTTTTCCTTGAAAAATTAAGTGGAGTGACATGATAGATATCTCTAGAGCTCATGCACGAATCTGTTTGCTTTTCTGTGGTTGCCAGTGGAGTAAAATATATCAGGATATCAAATTGCTGTCAAAATACCTTTGAAACGTGTAGGTTGAGGTCATGCAGTTCTAGGAATTTCCTTTCTTTCCTTTCTGTTTTGCTGCTCGTGTACAGCTTGATCATGTTGTGTTTGTTTTTCTGTCCCTGTCCCATTCACCTGTCCAGTTACCCCCAGCCCTGAGCAAAGCACTAACTTTGACTGATAATTTTTATTTTTCCTGGAATAACAAGTTACAATGGCCAAAAGATTAGGTAGTGTGAGAAATAGGACTTGTAAATTGTTTTTACAAGTCCAAATAGCTGTGGTGTTCCCAAATAAAAGATAAGTTAGTCTTTTAGATGACTTTTCCTGAAATCATTAGGAATTCTGCCTCTGAATTCTGTTGGAATAATCATGCCAGTGAAGTATTGAATTTCTCTGATTATTACTTTATCTGAGGATCTTGAGCCTTTCTTGATATTGAGTGGAACACCTTTCTCCCTCGCCTCTCCTCCCTTCCCCTCCCCCAGGACACAGCCTGTGCTGATGTTTAAACAGATTGAGAATGCAGGTCATCTTTCTCCCATGCCATTGTCTCACTGCTTTGTCCTATATATATTTTATTGTTCTTTTATGATGGCTATTAAGGGCCTTTGTCTCCTTCTGTGCTTCCGTGAAGAATATTTATGGCTTTTACAGCGCGCTCAGGGGTAGACCATCGATAATTATTGAGGAAATCCAGAGATGTCACATTAAAGCAGCTTTTTGCATACCCACAGGGATTTGTAGATATTATCAAGCGGGTGGTGTGTGTCTATCTGCTGTGCATGTTTGATCAGAGGAGGGTCACCGCTCAGTGGAATTGGGAGAGACACAGGAAAACATGTGAGCTGGCGTGTCCCCACGGCGGGGGGGGCTGCAGTCTGAGCAGGATCCCAACCGGAGCTCTCTCCCTTTGCCTGCATCTCCAGGAGGATGTGGCCAGGTTTTAAATTAGCCAGCAAACACTCACTTCTCTTTAGAATAAATCCATATTTTTCTCTTCCTCTGGAGTACCACAGGGCACGGACTTGCAAACATCAGAGCATCTCCTAACGCTGTCACAATATTGAACTTACACGCGACTCGCGGAGCAGCCTCCGGTGCCCTGCATCTTCCCAGAGAAGTGCAGCACTTGACCTGTGCAGAACTGTCATTGTTCTTTGGATCCCAGCTGGGACCCAGCTCTGCTGGCCTGGGAGCTCTGCAGGAACATGTGAAGAAACACCCAGTGTTTTCAAGAGCTTTTCATCTGGTGGGAAGAACACCAGGAAAAATGGTTGAAGTGCTCAGCGTCAAGTTCCTCAGCAGAGCTTTGCTGGGTGACTTTGCACAACATATTTATTCCCTCTGGGGTCTGCACAATAGAGAAACAGCAATTTTCTGCTTCTCTGGGGCATTGTAGTTGTAATGCTGTATGGTGTTCAGAGGGCACTGGATGTGTTCTTGTTGCCAAATCATGTTTGAGGGAAACAAGATGAAATGAGAAATGGGTATTTATGGGAAATCATCCAGCATGGTTATTTCTCCATTTTGAATGAACAAGAAATATGAAATATCAAGAAATGTTTGTGAAAAGTTCAGAAAGGGGTTAGATTCTAAGTAAAAATGGGGAAATTTTTTATAGAAATGAAGTTATTTTTTGCACCAAAAATATACGTTTTTAATCAGTGTTTGTAATGATATTTTGAATTGGTCTTTCAGAAGATTTTTATTTGTTCATTAGAAAATTTAAGAACTTTTAAAATTATGTATTTTTAAAATTCTGTGGTGTTTCAACCTAAGAAATCTGAAAGAGTCTGTTGCCCATGGTTTTCATGAATCCCAGTCAGTGCTTTGTCCTTACACTACCATCCTTTGCCCTTCCATCCTTTCTCAGAGATATTCTTCTAAATGTGAATTTATTTTAAACAGAGTCCCACCAGTGGCCCAAATCCTGACCAGATTTGAGTGCTGCACTGAGGTTTTCTGTTTCTTCTCCTCCGTGTCTCTGCCTCATTTAGGGATGATCTCTGTGTGCTTCAGGTGTATCCCAGGTCAGGGGGAGGGAACATTTATTGATTTATTTCCTTCCTTTTTAACCATTGTTTCCTTTCACCTGCCTCCACAAGTGATGGCTGTGCTAATTCCTTCACAGACCATTAACTCTGGAGTGCTGCGGGATCCCAGCCCGGCCCTTCCAAGGAGCTGCCATTCACCAGGTCGTAATTCTCGCGTGGCTGACATGGCTTCTGTTTGACTTCCAGACGATGACTGCACCGACTCCTTCACGCCCAACCAGGTGGCCAGGATGCACTGCTACCTGGACCTCGTCTACCAGAGCTGGCAGCCCACCAAGAAACCGGCTCCCGTGGCCATCGCCCCCCAGATTGTGGCTCGCACCTCCACCTCTGTCACCCTGGAGTGGTTCCCACCCATCGATGGCCACTTCTTTGAAAGGTGATCATGCTCTGCTCTGTACTCTCGTGCTGGAGAAATGGGGAAGGGGAGAGCTGGGGGCCCCACTCCGGGAGCGTAGCTTGGTGATGTGCTGTGCTCAGCCTGGGTTAAGGCTCTTTCCTAAATTGGTTCATACTGAGGAGGTTATTGATCTGTTGTCTGCTCTTCCTTTCTCAGCCTGTAGCACTCAGTTGAAGGCCATTGATTTGCCATGTAAAGGGCAAATCTTTCTCCATATGCTACGGGAGGAATTTTCAATCAAAGATTCTGGCCCTGTGATTCTCGCAGTTGTTGCTGCTCACAAATACCTGTGGGCTTCAGCTCTGCCTGCACATTTCCCCCCCCTCCCCTTGCACATTCCCTTTACAAGGACAAAGTGGATCTTGTTTTTACAACACAGAGCTCATGGGCAAGGAGGTGTCTGGGCTGGGGGTGGGGACAAATGGTCCCTCCTCCCCTGAGCTGTAGGTGTGAGATCGGAATTGAGCGAGGCAAAGACCCTGGATATGATGTGAATGTCATCCTGTAGGTCAGGGTAGGGGTGTGTGTTCCTGCCTGGCAGGCACGCAGCTATGGGATATCAATATTGGAAAATGTAGGGCTCTGGGCAGGAGTTGCACCTCCTTGCAGCCCATAACTGGAACAACTCTGCCTCAGTATGACCTGAGCAACTGGGTAGTTCATCCAAATGCTCTCATGCAGCTCTTGGATGAGCTGCAGGAGCTATGGGAGTCCTGGCAGAGAACTTCCCCACAGATTGACCTTCTCGCATTACCATTAACTCACCTCCCCTGTTTGCATTTCTTCCCCACCTCTTGTTTTGTTGTTTTATAGAGAGCAAACTTGGAGTGTCCTTCAGGAGCGCAGCAGCTCAGAGCACGGGAGGCCAAATTTACAAGCGTATTAGCACCCAAAAAGCTGCCTCAGCACTGCTGCTTTGTGCTGGGAGAGCACCTTGAAACCACTGCCTCCATCAGGGATGAGCTCCTTCCAGCACTGCTAGGACACCCTGGCCATTTCAGTGGCCAGCTCGCACTTTATCCCACTAGGCAGAGAGCTGTTATTTTCTGCTCAGATGAGATTTTCCACCCTCATTGCAGATTAATGTGGGGAGGGTAATCAAATCCTATTAGGAATTGATAGAGAGAGGTCTTGTGCTCTGAACAGTGTTTGCTTTAATTACAGTTTTGTAACCGAATCCTTTTATTCCCTACCTGTGAAAAGGACTTATGCATAGTTCTGAAAATTAATTCAGAATTTTTCAGCCCATAATCATTTTTAGGTAAATTAAGTTTCTTCAATTTAATTTAGATTTCAGAAGATGCTTATTGTGTGTTAAATAAATGCCATCTGCCTCTAAAAAACACATTGATGCAGAGTTAATTGTTATGTAACCAAATATGACTTTATTACATATTTCTCATAACTCAATCAATGTGTTCTTAATAACCTCTAGTTACTTGCTTCTTAAATAACACACAGTGGATAGCCTGCTAAATCTAAAATTTCATAACAGAGTTATCATATGTTAAATAAAGAGTGATTTTCCAGGAAAAAAAAGTCCTTTGGGTTTTCAAATCTGTGTGCTCAGTATTACTGAAAAGATTTAAAGAGACAGCCTCAAATACTCTGAGTCCAATTCCTTGTTAAAATGAGATTCCCACTGCTAATGGATACAGAAATGTTGCCGTGACCATTTAAAAATGTCACTGAAACATATAAATGATCCTGTCTAAAACATGCCCAAATTTTTGATCTGCTAATCAAAACAAGGATGATAGTATTATTCTAGTGACTAATCCTGGAAAAGCTCACGTGCTGAACTTCCAGAACCACCGTGTCCGGCGCTGCTCGGCCAGAGACTCATGCCTGTATCAATTTGTGAAATTGGGTCACTGTGCAAGACAAGTAGGAGGTAAAATTGGCCAAGTATAATCTTATCTGTGTGTGGGAATACTGTAAATCTTTGCAGATATTTTTACACAAAGTGCACACCATGGCCCAAATTTTACTTGCCTCACTTGAATGAATAAACTCATTCACTTCAATGGGACTATTCATGTAAAAAACAGAAGACTGATACTCAGCTGCTGAGTGCCTTGGGCCTGGTTTCTAATGCACAGAGGCCCCTTCCATGCTGTTTTGACAGTGTAAAAGGGCCTTCAAAGGATGAATGGCTCTGGCTACATTAGCAAGTATTGTGGCCCAATATAAGTAGATCTCCAGCGCAAAACAGTTGTTAATGAAGACCTGACGTCAACACCACGGGGGCGCAGGGGGTCCCGTGCCCCCCGGCACCAGCGCTGCGAGCACATCAGGTGTGGTCCTGCAGCACACCTCCACTCCGGTTCCTGATCAAAACCAGATCAAAACCGGGTCCAGCTTCCCTGCTCCAGGACTTTTCTCAGTGCTGAAGTGGGGAAGAGGAGGAGTTTCACTCCCAGAGCTCGCTCCTGATCCGAATTACAATGCTGCTGTGGGCACGCTCGGCGTAACTCAAGTCCCTTTTATGTCTCTTTTATTCTCCAGAGCTGTGCACAGGCAGTGACCTCTGCTTAATGAAAGTCAGGGAGGGAAAATTTAGCCTTCTGTTTAAAAAGGTAGCACTGGGCAGGCTGTATGGGAGGTCCTGGCAGGTTGAAGGGAGAGGAGGCATGGAAGTACAGACCATGTGTCTTTTCCCTGCTTAGATGCAGGTCACAGGTGCATTAGGGGCTTTCCTCATAGAGTCTTCAAATGATGTGATTAATTAGATTCATTTGGGGGCTGGGAGCAGTGTTAACTCTTAGTTCCTTTAAATTTGGGAGTGGCTATCCTGTGTTCTCACACTTTGGCAAAAGCAGGCACGTGAGCTGTGCACAGCAGTAAAATCTTCTTCCTGACAGACCCTCCATGCCTCTTCAGGGCGTACAATTGATGTTTGCTCTTCGACTCTAGAGAGTCACTTACCTGCATGTAAATTTGCCAAGATGCTGTGACCCTAAGCTCCAGCAGCTGGCTGAGTTTCCAAACACCTATAATAATCAAATATATCCAGAACCAGCATTTCTTCTTGTAGCTCCTGCCCACAGGATTGGAATCCTTACCGGTCTCCGTCCTCCCTTTCAAAAAAGCATGAAAAAACATTGCATGCACGTATAACAATATGTAATAATAAAATAATAATAGAGCCAATGAAACAAGTGAAAACAAGCAAGAGAAAGAGAAGTCTCTTCATTTCCTGACTGCATCCATTGGATGTGTTCATCTGCTGTGTCTGAGCATCCATTCATGCACCTCCTGTTTGATATGCGTGGGCAGATGTAAACAGTTTATTGTCACAGGGCTCTGCAGTAAAATTTGGCAGAAATCTTTGAATGCATCTGCTTCTCCAAGATTTCATTGAGGTGACAGCATTCATTTCCATGACTCTGATTCTACCTCAGCCTTAGCAAGCAAATATTTCGGTCAGTGTGGTGCCCCAGAGATGGCTGGGCTTGATAATCACTCTGTTAAACCTTGCTGGAAAGTTTCAGTGCCTTAGAGGGGAGAGCACCAATCCTGAGTTTCGAGTACAGCAGCTCCTATTTAGTCTGTAAACAGGCACTCTTTACCCAAAGGAATGACAGATTTTTAGTGGTTTTGAGTTGCCTACTGAACTGGTGCTGGCCCTGAAGGAAATGGTCTGTTTTTCACTAGTAATCTTTAGATTTTGAACCCACTTCACTGAAATATCATGCTGTAGGAATGAATTCCTCCTGTGCTCTGAACTTCATAAGCTGGAATTTCCCCAGTACTTGGGTTATTAGAAAACAGAGAAGTCTAGATTTTCCATTACCCTGCACTTTGGGGAGTCATGTGCCCCAGTGTATAAGGTGGCAGATATGGCTATCATTCCTAATTAATAGTGTTTTAAACAAATTTATGCTGATTTTTTTTTCTTTTTGTCCATGGCTTCATAAGGTACAAGGACCTGGCTTAGGTTTTCATAAGCCTGTAAACACGATTCCATAATTAGGTTTGACATTCATGGCTCTTTATAGGATTTGTGTGCAAGAGCCTGCAGACCAAAAACTTTTACGCAGGAGTCATCCCCTGTGTAAGTCCTTTCAGCCAGCGGAGTTACATCAGGGTTGAGTTTGGCTCCAAAACTGGAAAAGTAAAAAGAGAAAGTTTGCTCATAGCCTTTCCCACATGATGCTCCTTGTGATTTCTCTCTCACCTCCAAGTCCTCGCTGCTAAAAGGAAATGTTTGTCCATAAGCCTACAGTTTTTTCCACCATGGCAGCCTGTGATGAAATTGTATAGCTGCTAATTTGAGTAAAAAGCAGTCCTAATTGTGGAAACTTGGCTTTCAGAGCCCTCTCCTCATCCAGGACCAAGTGCTAATGCAGGAGTCTCTTTGTAGAGAGACTGAAGGTTTGTTATTGCAGGGACTTCTATCCTGACTGTTGGTGGAAGTGTCTGAAGAACAACTGCAAACAATAATTCTACGTTTTGATTTCTCAGGACCATTTATTCAGGTTTCTTGATTTTTAAAATTTTTTTTGGCATATATTATTCAGACAAGTTGAGTCAGACACCTAAACCTCTGCTAAATAGGCAGCTGAGAAGTGAAATAGGGAGGCAGTGTCACACCAATAGTGCAGGTGGGTGAAGTGAGACACGGAGAGAAATTACTCACACCATGCCCAAATTTTTGCATTACCAGAGTTACAGAATGTGAAAGGAAGAGGAGGCCACCTCTGCCTCCCTCTTTTTTTTTCAGTCCTTTTGCCATGTTTTGTTACTCAGGTGTTTTCAGCAGGTGCATCCCTTGCTACACTGCACAAGTTCAGCCATTTATTGGCTCCTTGTCAGGGTGGCTCAACCACTGAAGTACCCAAATAACCTCTGCCTGAGGATCCCAGTCCTCTCTTCAAAGCAGTGCTGAAATAAAACATGCAGTGGTGGTTATGATGGCTAAAATTTGCATAGCTGATTATAACAGTTGATATAAATGGATTTAATAATTGACTTAAACCATTCTTACTAGAGTAGCACAGAGAGCACACTGTGTTACACACAATTGTTTGCCTAAAACTTGTGTCCTTTCCTAGGTGCATTTGATCATTAGGATAATTAATTTTTAACTTTCCATTTCAGCAGGAAGTGTTCCTCAAAGCAGAGCAATTAATTCTGAATATTAAGCAGCTTAGTGGGGTGGATAACCACGCATTCTGGGTCATACAAGGTCCCAAATTTTGTGACCCCAAGGAACATAGTGCTGAACTCTGTGAATTGCGTCGTCAGCTGATATAAATCAGATTAACCTTATGGAGGATGTTGGAGTTGCTCCAGTCTACATCAGCTTAAACCCTGATCTTGTCAATGTGTTAACAAAAATATTTAAACTGACAGGGGGTAGTTTTGGATTAGATATTAGGAAGAAACTTTTCCCTGTGAGGGTGGGCAGGCCCTGGCACAGGGTGCCCAGAGCAGCTGTGGCTGCCCCTGGATCCCTGGTAGTGCCCAAGGCCAGGCTGGACAGGGCTGGGAGAAGCCTGGGACAGTGGGAGGTGTCCCTGCCATGGCAGGGGTGGAAAGAGATGGGCTTTAAAGTCCCTCCCAACACAAACCATGCCGTGATTGTGTGATTTGTGAATTGGCGTTTAAGTGGGTTTCCCTGTTCAGCCAATCTTGCTGGAAGGACAATCTTAAAGATAACACAAGTTCAAGCAATAAATAAATCCATGGCAGGAGCAGAAATATATCTGAAATCTCCTGTGGCCAATTTTTCTGCTCTAACCACTAAACAATGTGCATTTTCTTTTGTTGTGGCTTGGTCCAGCGCAGGGATAAAAAAAAATATATATAGGTGAATGTGATTTCCCAGGTTGCTGTCATTTGGTGTTGGATGGAGGGCTCAAAAATGCTTTCTACACAGGCTCTTGACTTAAATCTACAGAAGGTCAGCATCAGAAAACAGTCTTGTCAGTGCCTTGAGAAAAGAGGGTTAAGTGGGCCTGAATTCTAAGTCATATTGCTTTTAATATAGTTGAATAAGCAGCTCATTCAGCTGTTACTAAGTTGGTGTGTTTTCCTGTTTTCCTGGCCTCCTAGAGAAGTGGGATCAGCATGTGATCTGTGTGCGGAAGGAAGAGTCCTGGTGCAATACGCCTTCAGCGCCTCTTCCCCCATGCCCTGCGACCCCTCGGGGCACTGGAGCCCACGGGAGGCAGAAGGTGAGTCACAGGGATGGGGACAAAGATGAGTCACAGGGATGGGGACAAAGACACACATGGTGGGGGAGAAGGTGGAACAGAGCAAAGGGAGAGCCACAAAGATGGGAGGAAAATCTGGGAGAGCGTGGCTGGTGATGATGCCTTGATGGGCTTGTCTAAAACAGGGGCTAGACANACAGATACATGAAAAATACAGAAGCTAAAATCCTAAGGTATCAGTCATACCTGCATGTAACGTGAACAGAACTAGTGGGCAGAGGAATGCCACACCCTGAGGGAATGCCACTGGCTCCAATACCTGTGTTTTGGCCCCTGAGTCCTGCCCCTGCCCATGACTTGAGTGAATTCTGGGAGCTGAACGTGAATTTCACAAAGCAGCAGAGTGCCAAGAAATGCTGACCATTCAACTCTGCCAGTCGAATTTCTCAGGGGAGCTGTTTGCTCCCTCTACTCCAACTCCAAAAGTGAGGAGTTGTTATTTATTTGGGCCTGATTTGTGCTGCCTTTGCTTGTGGTGAATAGCCGTGGGCTGGAAGGGGGTTGCCCTTTGGGCGAGTGCTCTGCTGCAGGAATGCAGGTGACCACATCAAGCCCTCTTGGTCAGGGTGTTTTGCAAGTCATTCTCTTGGAGCCTGTTGGAGGGAGAATGGTCTGCAGGGCTGGTTGGGCAGTGCCATTAGATCTCCATCATTAACTCTCCTCCGCATGTCCCTTCCGTTCCGTCCTCCGGTGTTTGTGGTGGAGCATATTTCAGATTGTGCCAGGCAAAGGTCAGCCATCCCAAATCACGGTTTGGAAAGAGCAGACTATTATTTCAGCCTGTCCCTCACGAGCTGTTCCTTCCGGAGCCCAGACTTCCCTGTGAGCACACAGGTGGGTTCACGGAGCCCCAAGGACAACCCTGGATTCTCCAAACTCATTATATAAACACCTCCTCCTGTTAAGGTTTAGTTGTGCTGCAGCTAGAGCACCTGGGAGTTGTTCTGCAAGGAATATTATCCCAGGAGCTCTCCTTTATCCTATAGTCAGCACGTGCAATGAGCTGTGTCCCTGCTCCTTGATGTGACACCGGACAAGTGTCCTCTGCCCCACACACCCGTGGCCCAGGGTGGGGGCCCAGCAGAGGTTGTGTTTCACACCAACTCACCTCCTAGATTTAGAACAGGGTGCCCAGAGCAGCTGTGGCTGCCCCTGGACCCCTGGCAGTGCCCAAGGCCAGGCTGGACAGGGTTTGGAGCAGCCTGGGATTGGGGAAGGTGTCCCTGCCATGGCAGGGGGTGGAGCTTTAAGGTCCCTTCCAACCCAAACCATTCCGTGGTTCTGTGACATCCAAGGCTCCTGGACACAGCCCAGAGCACACCTGCCCTGTGGGTGGATGCTCCACCCTGGGAAACAGCACTCTGGCTCCAGGATCACGCCATAAACAGCATCAGCAAAGTTTGGATCACTTGCAGTAGTAGTTCAGGGTAGAAGGTGGAATTTCCACTTAGCCAAAGATTACAAGACTTTGAAACCTGGTTTCGTTTGGAAGAAAACTTGAAACTTTTGAAATTCTCCATGAAGGAAAATTAAAAACAAGAAGTGTTTCAGGCTGGCCAAAATGTTTTGTTTAGCTCATGTAATTCCTCATGAACTTTGGTTAAATTATGACATTTGAAAATGTACTCTTTTAGTATAGAATCTAGGGCAAAAGCAGCTTTGAATATCAAAATGGAAAGTGTTTGAAGGTGCAAAAGTGAAAAGGTTTCTTCCAAAAATGTCAAAACCCAATGTTTCAATAGTGTTAGAAATTTCTTGTCATTTTCTCTTCCAGAATAAGATTTTGGCCAAATAAACCCAATTTTGCAAAGTGTTTTTATTTTGAAAAGACTGCATATTCCATTGAAATATGCAGTTCCATCAAAATTTCTCCACTGAGCTTTGATTTGAAAATTTCTAGATTTCACACGTCTTGCCAGAGGCATCATTCCTAGAGAAACTAAGCTACTCTAAGATTTATTACTCAGCAGCATTTTGCATTTAATTTCCTCCTCTTGCTCTGTGTGCCTGCATGTTCTTAACTATGAAGGGTGATTCTTATCGGTCTCATTCAGTCGCTCTTGTGCCATTGCTATGGAACAGAAGTTTGGTAATCCTGTCCCCAGGATTAATGAGTTCTTGCCATTTTAGGGTAGAAAATACACTGAGGGTATGGTGTTTGCTGCTCCATGGCTTTCTGTTGTCACTGCCACACTCCCTGACATTCAGGCTCTCTGAATATTCGCACTTGGTCTGAGTTACAAATAGTGCAGTTAGATCATTGTCTGGCTTCTTTAATTGTCTATCTGTGAGTACTCGAGCATGCCAGCTTTAAATTCACTTTCTGCAGGCATTCATGGGTGTAAATCTCCAGTGCTTGGATGTCTGTGGAAAGTGAAGACAAAGGAGGCACAAGCATGGCCAAAATGAACTCATTTTAAAATCTGAGATGACACTTGTGGAAAATGTTTTGTAGGACTCATCCAGCTTCTGAGCAGAAAGCCACATTCCTCACATGTCTCCGAAGCAGCTCTGGTTGCTCTGATCTCATTTTCCTGAGGTTCCCTACCCCAGGTACCTGCACCAGCAGTGCTCAGGGCTCTGTGTGAGCCGTGCCCATTGCAAAACCCTGCTGTGGGCACTGTGTCCTTCCTAATTCCCTGCTTATTCCTAATTCCCTGAGCACGGTGGGGTCCAACCCCCAGGCTGAGGCATCTCGTGGTTCTTTCTCAGCCAGTTGCAGCCCCTGCACGAGGGGCTGTTTGTTCCTTGGCAGGGCTTGTGGGAAGGCCCTGGAGATCAGGCAGTTCTGATTTACTCTTTATCTTCACCATAGAGCCAGAAAGCTCCAACCTACCTGGATTCTCACCAGCAACACCAGCTAGATCAACAAACCTTACAGCACCTCCATAACTCTGTCAAAGGGGGGTTTTATATAAGAAAGGTGATTTTGGCTCAAGCCCAGTGAGTACCTTTGCTTGCTGTGCAATATATGCATATATCAGTCAGTTCCTCCTGCCTGGCTCACTGCTGACTGAGAGAAGTGTGAGAATATTATAAAAAATATTGCTGCCTTGGGCTGCTCTAGAGCTCAGCCTTTTCCTGGGGCTAATATTTCCCTCGAGAGCAATTCATTCTGTATTTCAGTTGTCCCATCAGGACACTGGAGTCCCACTTTTGGTGGTTAAAAGTGGTTCTTTTATCTTGACCACCTAAGAAATGTGGCAGGTGAGTTGCAGTAGTGACAGGGGTGATGACATCCTGAGTGACTGCTGGTGCCAGATGGCCTCTGAGGCTCTGTCCCTGTGCCAGGGAATTCATCCAGGCACTGCACAGTGAAGGATTCACACACCAAGCTGTGGTTGTGGACAATGTTTTGGGGAAAGACACCCTCCTAACCTGCTCTCTAACCAGGGCATGGGGTTTGGCTCATCCTCACAAACCTCACATTGCTGTTTTGTGTTAGGCACACGATGAAATGTGTGCATGAGATGCTGTTCTGTCTCTGATCTGACTCTCTCAAAAGGCAAAGGATTTTCTGAACCTGAGTACAGAGGGGAAGAATAACTTCTACACCATTTCTTTTAACATGCGGATATTTGTAATATTCAGAGTATTTACCCATCTCTAGAAATCCAGTTACATAAAATAAGGGTTTCATCCTCTTCCTCAGTTAAATGAATGTTACTTACCCAGGTCTAAGTGTTGGATGACATTTAAGAAAAAGTCTCTTTATCTCGACTTCATTGAGGTTTTTAGTCTATGAATGACTACAGTCTGCCTCCCATTTTGGGGTAATGATCTGTGTGCTAAGCTCCCTGGAGGCTGAGTCCAATTCATGCATCTCCTGGGATCACACCCTGATCTACCCAAACGTGCAGGTTTGTTTGGAATTTAAGTCTTTACCAAGGCCTTGAACTGACAGAGGTGAATTTGCAGGATCCCAAGTGGGAACGTACTGGGCTGTGAGCCATCAGCTCCATTTTCCTTTCTGCAAGGGGGCAGTGGTAAAATTCACAGACCTTTCCAAAGCCCCCTGAGATACTGGAGTTCAAAACCACCTTCGGGCTGCAGTCAGGAGTTTGCTGTGGGTCTGAGAAAGTCATCAGAGGGCTCAGCCAAGCACACCCAGCCGGCTCTGAGGGTGAGATAACGTGAGCTGAATGGGGTATTGCTGCTCACAGTGATTATCCACAGCGCTTGCACGTTTGCCAGGGGGGAAACTCGAGCATGTTAAATGGACCTCTGGCTTTCTTCAAAATGCATCACTGCTGTAGTCTCTCCAGATGCTGAGCTTAGTGGCATTCCCGCTGCTCTGTGCCATGGGAGGAGGAGAGGAGAGCTCTGGGATATGGGAGGTGAGGGAGAAGCTTGAAGAGTTGGGCATCTGCAGGACAATAGCGTTGAATCACAGGAAGGCTGCCAGGAAATCTATTCTGCATCTGGGTTCATTTGGTACGAACAGGAGAATTCCCTGAGCTGTTTATCCTTGACAAAAGAGGCACATTTCTAACACTTCATTGGATCACAGACAATCAGAATAACCTTCGCACATTGCCCTTTTCTCTTTAAATTAGTAGTGATGTCCTGTTTGTCCATGTTTGCCCAGTAGTTTATCTTGCTTTCTTCCTCAGTTGCAAACAGCTGTGCTCTCCTTTTTTTCAACCCCTCTGCCTTCTGCATTTCTCTCCTCTCATTACCTTTCTTTATCTTCTTTTTTTCTGTACTTTGCCTTCTCCCCGTCATGCTTGCCTCCCTTTTTGTGTGATTATTTGGGAAGGAAAAGGGAATTTATAGCTCTCACTGGATTCTGTTACCAACTGTTCCACCCATCTGACCTCTCTGGATCTTGCAGTCCATGACTCCACGCCAAATTGTAATGTTACCATAGTATTTGGGAACCCAGCAAGCATTGTGGCTTTCATTATTTTTTAGTGCTACCTCCCATGTAGTTGAACACAGCCAATGGTGAGAAATGTAAAAGCACAAGTGCCTGTTGTTTCATCACGAGAGCAAGGAGACAACTCAGACCTGTGCACCGTGTGCCTCCAAAAAAGGGTCTTGCACAATGTGCTAGATCAGCCTGTAAATGCCACAGGAGTTGCCCCGAACAGTACAACAGCTTCTTGGAACAAACAGAGGCTTTTTTCATGTCTTTGTTATAGAGAAAAAGGTTGTATTTTTGAGTGAGAGGCAAGGGAATAAGTAGGAGGTGAACTGAAGGCAAAGTGACTCTGTTTATCAGGTAAATTACCAAGTGGAAGGGGTAGAAAATATTGTTCTTTAGAACGGGGAAAGGCACTAGAAATAGGAAATGCAGGCCCAGTTGCACTGGCACAGTGTGTGTTGTGTGTTGTCCAGTCCAGATGGGCACTTAAACCAGGTTTGTGCCTCTCACCTGACCAGGAGATGCTGGTTTATTTTCCTCCTCCCCATGCTGGCCATGCTTCTGTTGAAACAAATAATTAATTTCCTGGATGCATAAGTTCTCCTGCCACCAATCTGCCTTTTAAACTGATGCCAATGAAAACTCATGTTCTCTAACCTCTTCCGTGCCCTCTCTTTGCTTCCTTCCTCCTTTCCAGGGCACCCTGACGTTGAGCAGCCCTGTAAATCCAGCGTCAGGACGTGGAGCCCCAATTCAGCCGTCAACCAACACACGGTGCCCCCAGCCTGTCCCGAGCCCCAGGGCTGCTACCTGCAGCTGGAATTTCGCTATCCCCTGACTCCAGAGTCCCTCACAGTCTGGGTGACCTTTGTCTCCCCGGACTGGGACTCCAGTGGGGCAGTGAATGACATCAAGCTGCTCACCGTCAGCGGGAAGAACATCTCCCTGGGGCCGCAGAACGTCTTCTGCGACATCCCCCTGACCATAAAGCTGGATGTGGGACAGGTGGGCGAGGAGGTGTACGGGATCCAGATCTACACCTTGGATGAGCACCTGGAAATCGATGCTGCCATGCTGAGCTCTGTCCCCCACAGCACCCTGTGCTCGGACTGCAGACCCATCCAGTACAAAGTGGTCCGGGACCCCCCTTTCCAGTCAGGATCTCCAGTGATCATCTCAAACCTCAGCAGGAGATTTGTGGACACGTAAGTAGCTGCTTCCCAGAGAGTTTGTTCACATCAAAACAGTGCCCTGTTCTTCTCATCCTTCTGATGTCCAGCACTACAAGTGATTGTTATGATGTTGAACTAGACAGACATGCCAGGAACTACCAAGACAGGATGGTCTCATTGTTTCTCTCTGAAAACAGGAGCATTAAATCCAAATGAAATAGGCTGAGATTTCATAGATAGTTTTTGAGAAACTTCTGGGCTGGTTGTGCAGAGATGTGTAATTCAGGCTTTCTTTAATTAGAAAGGATAATGCAATCTGCCTTAGCCATGATAAATTAAATGATCAAGCTAACCTGAATGAGGAATTCTGGAGTAACATGGTCATGATTTCCTTGGGAACTTTTAAAAGTAATATTTTGATGGAGAAGGACAGAGCAGGGCTTTCAGTGCTGGAGCACCAATTAACTGCTAAAGAAAGTGGGCAAAGAAATACACTTGCATGTTCAGGTGTGTAAATGTTTTTCAACCATTCCCATTTTCTGCTTTCATGGGTTGCTAAGCCAAGCTGTGTTGGTGTGTCCTTGTTCTGAAAGGGGAAACAAACGTGCCATGTGCTCTGGTTTGTTGTAGGAACTGAGTTTCCTTACACTGGTCAAGGGATGCATAATTGTTGAGGGAAGTCCAAAATATTTACTGATTTCAAGGAGATCCATGATGTTCCCATAAGCATTTGACAGCAAGAAGAACATCTTCTGCGTAACATGATTCCCTAGAAATGATTCACTCGTCTGTGGGAGCAACATGAAGCTCTTTTGAAAAATGAACACCAGATAAAAGGAAACCTGCTAAGAAAACTGCACTCTAATTTAGAAAATATGATCTAATTAGTACAGCTAATATCAAGGAAGCATACATCATTATGGTCTTCTAAAGCATATTTAAATAGAATAAAAATGATTAATTAACAATTCAGAAATCATGAGCTACCATCCTTTTTCATGGCCCAATTACGCAGCTCAGAAGATGCAAATTGTCCCTACGGACTTAAAAATTCAAGGTAACTAACAATAGTGAATCCAAAAACAAAAACCCAGGACATCACTAAGATTATTCATGTGCTGAAAGTTAAGCATGTGCTTAAGTGCTTTCTTGGGTTGTAGCCTTGTTCAAACAATTGCTGGCACTTACCATGAGATGAATATTGGCATATTGGAAATGTGGAAAGTGGTGAATTTTCCCAAGATTTTGCTGTGAAAGCATCTTTGCCTGAAACCTGGCCCACTCTCATTGGAAAGTGGGACTGGTTTGGTTTGAAATATTTGCATACCTTAGCACAAGTTCCCACAGAAACAGGTCCAGTTCTGACTTCATAACACAATGTGAAAGAAAAAATAAAAGCCCGAAACATAACTTGTATTCTGAGTTCTGTTTCTTTGTCTTTTATTATGGTTTTGTGGTCACTTCTAGCTTGCAGCTCAAGCGAAAGAGTGCTCTAAGAATTAAATCAGTAGCCAGGAATTAATGACAGTTTTCCTGAGGATCATTGATTAAATCACACGGGGTGACAGCACTGTCCCTGTCTGTATATCTCAGATGGTTACATAGCCAGCTAAAAATCAGACAGAACATTTAATTTAGTCTTCCTGGGCTCCACCTGTGATCAGTGGGCAGAAATGGATGTTCCTGATAGCTGGCACAGCCAACCTCCCAACTGAATCCCATCCAAACCTTCCAGCCTAGCTGAGTGCAGTTCCTCTGTGTTTTACCGGGCACTGCAAGGAAAATCCTGCCAGTCAGCTTTTACAGGACACTCGGAAAGTGAAGTTTCACTCATTGGGTGAGGAGGCAAATATACAGATTCTTAAGTACTTGTAGTTGTCTTTGAGACTGTTTTGGTTGATTTTCAAAGAGGGAGGTGAGGCCTTGGCACAGGGTGCCCAGAGAAGCTGTGGCTGCCCCTGGATCCCTGGCAGTGCCCAAGGCCAGATTGGACAGGGCTTGGAGCACCGTGGGACAGTGGAAGGTGTCCCTGCCCATGGCAGGGGGTTTCGAGATGGTCTTTAGTGTCCTTTCCAACCCAAACCATTCTGTGATTGTGTGATTCAAGACTTCTGCATGTGTTTGAAATTTTGAGACATGAGATTAATTTTTTCTCATATCATATGGGCACATCTGTATCCCCTGGTGATGGGGAAGATTCAGAGGCTGCTACTGGGGCATACCTTGAGACTCAAAAAACTCCCTGAAACCCAGCTGTGGTTTTCTGGGACAGGCAAAAGCAATATGAATTTTCCATGGGAACTTTGTGCAAAGAGTAGCCACAGTCTTTACACTCCCTGAGCAGGAAGGAAGGGAAGATGCTCCAGAGCAGTCAGGGACAGAGGTGCTGGGCCGTACTCCTACTTATAAACGTGTGTAGAAGTGAATGCAGCCTCTCTCCCCCTGTTCACATCTGCCTGTTTACCTCATTCTGCACCACTGCAATTCAGCATATCTGTGCAGCCAGCCTTTGCAGCCCCTTTATCTCTCTGTGAGCCCCAAGCCAGTTGCCCCTCCTTGGTGCCCTCGCATGTTTTCCGTATTAAATAAAACAACACCCCCACATGTTCTGTGGAAGGCTATTTTGAAGGCAGTCACATATCTTCACTCTTGCCTCCTCTGACCTTGATCTTCACTTTCTCTTTTTCTCCCAAAGAAAATATTTCCTTGCACTGTTATCTGTGAGCAAGATCCTCTCCCCAGGTGTGGCGATGCTGAAAGAAAAATTAATTTCTCCTACCTTTTTCCTGTCAAAGAGAGGGAACTTCCTTTTAAGCTGAGAGGAGAGACAGCCTTTAATGGATAGCCCTTGCCTAGTCAGCACTGGGTGCTCCACAGAGGAGAGTAAATAACTAGAACAGTGGAAACATTTTATTAAGAAATGCAAAATAATGCCAGACCTTCTGTTCTCAAGTTGAATTTTAATCTCAGCTCTTGGCTCAAGCTGAGGCTTAAACATTCATTTCTGAGGGACAGGACCTTATCCTTGGACCTTACAGAAACCAGGCAAGATACACTCAATTCCACTGAGTGTGATCAGCCAGAATTGCTGGTATCTGTGATACAAAATGAGAGTCAGAGCCTAGGAAGAGAGCAGAAAGCTAAATAAATCAGTGGGGGGAAAAAAAGAGGTCAGGCCAGGTGCAGCACAGAACTGCTGAGTCTTCACACCACAGCAAGCGATAAGGAAGGAGCCTCATCTGCAAGTCTCAAAGCCTCAGCTCACAATTTAATCCAAAGTGTGGGCTGTGCACATGCACAGAGGGCTGGACTCTGGCTGTTCTCTAGAAATGGTGTGTGACATGGTCACGGTGGCCATCGAGGTGGTGGCTCTTTGCCTGTACTGGAGCATTTTTACACTGCCATTGTTGTGTTGGAGAGTAATCATTGCAGGTTTTTTAAGAGCTCAGTGGGCAGTGAATGGCCTGAGCTCTCTGGACGGTGTCTCAGGCACAGTTAGGTGTCAGTCCCACCTGGGCAGGCTGGGCTGAGCAGCCCATGCTCCCCACAGCACTCACAATATCCCAGTTTGTGAGCAGAGAGGAACTGGGTGCGCTGACAAGACCCATGTGCTCTCCTCTGGCAGACCAAGCCAAGAGACACTGAGGTTGGTTTTGGAAAGTTGTCAGAATAACTAAAAAAGTTTCGAAGAATTGGGAATTTTCCCAACTTTTCTACCACAGACTTTGTAAGAAGCCTCAAAGTGTGGTGGACAGCACTGGATCAGGTTGTCTTTGTGGTGTTAACCAGGTTTTTTCAAGACAAAGGCATTGACTGAAATAACCTGAGAAAGAATCTCAGCACGAAGCCCTGGTACAAGGTTTGGGTTTGCAGAGTTGAGCTTCTCTGAGAAGCAGGTTTGCAGTCCTGTGATATGTTATTCTGAGCCATTCCTACTAGAGCTGGCACACACAGATCCTGCATTCAGACTTCAAAAAAGAAACACTGAGAGAGAAGCTTGCATTTTCTTGTATAGAGAATAGGTTTTTCTTCTAAATTTCAGCTATTTTGCACTGACATTCTGTGGCTAAACATCTTCTGTTGCTTGATAATAGCTGGAGGGAATTGATCATCATCTGTGTAAACAGCAGTTCTTGTTCAAGTAAGTACAATATTTTTAAATATCTTCTTAGAATCAGGACTTCCATTCAGTGCTGAACTTGTAAACTTCATGTCATTTCTTGGGTTTTAACTCTGTTTTAACACCTAAGGTGGTGGAGTAAGATCTCACTCAGCCTTCTTGGAGTGCTTGCAGAAGGACTGAGAAATTGCCACCCTCAGGATGGCAGGTGGCTGGAGGGCTCCTGTGGCACTCTTTGTGGGTCCTTAGTGTTTCTTTGTTTGTGGGTCCTTAGCAGTTCATGTGCTTCAGCCCTGTACTTTATCCAACACAACCATTTGTTTCCAAAATTACCTTATTGATGCATTTGCCATTTGTTACTGGTCCCCAGCTGGAAGGGGCATATGGTCAGTGACTTGTCAG
This sequence comes from Pardalotus punctatus, assembly GCA_013400915.1. Classification (NCBI taxonomy): domain Eukaryota; kingdom Metazoa; phylum Chordata; class Aves; order Passeriformes; family Pardalotidae; genus Pardalotus; species Pardalotus punctatus. The sequence goes on along the minus strand of VZTX01010353.1, from coordinate 204,809 downwards.
AATCCCCAGATGAGGAGAAGTTGAGTGAAATGGAAAATAACTCTTTAGTCTGAAGGTTTCTATAAACAAGAACAAGCAGAGAGGCTGGAGAATCAGCAGTGGCTGTTCACAATGAGTGAGAACTCCTTACAGCCACTTCTTGGTCTGCCTTTTAGCCCCTGAACTCAAGAGGAAAAATGTATTTCCCTGACACAGGCCCAGTGAACAGACTGGGAAATTATGAATATCCCAATGGTGATATCTAAACCCAAGTCTGCAGAATGCAACACTAAAATTTCACAGCGACATCTGTCCTTATTATGGCATTCCTTCCTTCACCTCAAAGATCTATTTCTCTGTTTTCTGGAGGTCTACCAGCCAGAGGAATGTATGATCTAAAGCAGCTGAAATGAATTGCCAAATCTATCTGTCATGAAGATAATTAACACCATATTTCCACCCAAACAAGATACAGATCACTGGGTGGTTTTTCTCCCGACACCAAAAGCTGAAGCCCGTATTTTCACCCATCTTCTGCTCATCCCTCCTCCACAATTACTATGCCAAACCTCTCTCAATATGCCAGGAAATACTGGGGAGTATCTAAGATAGGATTGAAATGTTAAGAAAACACTTTGCATGCCCAGATTTATCCGCAAGGTTGTCTGTGCGGTATGGGCGTGCTGCACATCTGGATTCCCAACTGGCTTTGGAACTGTGGATGGCATTCCAGCTGTTCTTGTGCATGAACACTTACCCATCTACCTTGGAAAGGCCTTGCCTTGATGCATGCAAGGACCTCCCATGCTTTTTTTGTGAGTATATCCCACTGAGGGTTCATATTTGCCTTGCAACTGAAGAAATCACAGAATCATAGAGACGTACAATGGTTTGGGTTGAAAGGGACTTTGAAGATCATCTCCTTCCAACCCCCTGCCTCAGGCAGGGGCACCTTCCACTAGACCAGGTGGCTCAGGGTTCCATGCAGCCTGACTTTCCAATTAACTGTTCTCTTCCCCTCTCACTTGCAATGAAGTGTTCCCAGTTTATTCTGAATTTCTTAGTCCTAACGTGTAATATTGTCTTATACCAACATAAGAACCGTTTCAAGACATCCAGACCTGTATTATTCATTTTTATATAACTCCCTCTTTCTCTGCATTGACTGAGCTTATTTACCAGTTCTGTCTGTGTGTCTGTGGATACTTGAACTTTTGGGGTTCTGATCTTTATTTGCAGGAAATATCTGTTAGCCAGCCCAAAGTTACAACTGGAAGAAAACATTTCCATTTTCATTCAAGTTTTTCTTTCAATCCAACCTATTGCAGCTTTAAGATGTAAATGCAAAACAGTATATCCCTTGTTGAGTCCCTGAATATTCAATACCCACTCTCACACCATGCAGTACCGGGGAACTGCCATTATTAAAAGCATTTTTCACTAGTCTCCATTTAGGAGAATTCTTTCCCATAATTGCACAATTCTCCATATTATTTTTTCTTTAGTAATATGTTAGAGATCCCTGGCTATCTCCATATGAAATTTTACAGCTCCTCTCCAGTAAAAACACTTTTACCAAGCTTCAGCAGGAACAGATTTACTCTTATTCACACTTTCTTGCTCATTTCTGAGAGCTTTCCTATCATTAGCGTTCCATGCTAGATTTCCGTGGACAAAGCTATTTTGAGCTTTCCCAAGAAGCAAACACCCTTCTGGCCTACCAGGTTTCTCTTACCCTTGTAGTGTCTAGTTTCAAATTCAAAACTTGCCTAGCTCCTCATCCAGAGTCCTTTTGTTAAGAAGTTTTTCATTTTTTCCTTGCAGATCCTACTTTCCCAGCAGGAATAGTGGCTGTGCTGTCACTGTACAAAAGCCTTGTCAATGCAGGGTTTTGAGTGTGTTGGAGCTGTCTGTGGTCAGTTTTGGCAAACTGTGATGTTTGAGATGCAGCTGGTGTAGGACACTACAGCAGCCCTGGTGTTCAGCAAGGGGCTGGCGCTGTCCCTGTGCTGCTCCAAGGCCATTCCTGGCCTTGACTGTGTCATCAGCTCCTTCCTCGTGCAGCCAGTATGGATTGCCCTCCTTAATGAACCTGGAAATCCCCCATGATGAAACAACAGAACAATATGGGACAATCGCCTGTCCCAAACCTTTCCCAGCAGAGGGAAACTGGTCATAGGTTCACCCGACCCTAGCAGAGGTGACGTGCTGTGGGAAAGAGACTGCTCCACCCAGGAGCAGCTCCGCTGCCAACACCCCCTGGGGAAATTCTTTCCTTTCCCAGCAGTGGGGCCTCACCTGTGGCTTTCACGGGTCTGGGCAGGGAGGCACAGGGGTGACTGATGCTGCTCCCTGTGCCAGGTAGGAGCAGACAGCTCTTCCTCAGCCAGCCAGGAAGAGGAAAAAGGTGCAAACTGCTTCTATTCCATCTCCTGTTCCTGCCTCTCTCCCTTGCATGTATCGTGCTGCTAAATCCCGAGGTAGAGGTTGTTATTATTTATAGCTGCCAGTAGCGTGCTGGGGGTTTCACAGAGCAAATTCACCAAGTGCCTTCATCCAAAGAGCTCCCGATGAAGTGTTGGGGGCCAGCGGTGCTGCTGCTCTCAGGGGTGATGCATCTCCACTTGGCTGATGTGATTTGACAGCTGGAAGCCACGTTCTGATGGCTTTCCTTCTTCCCTGCTTTCTTCATTAAAGGTGCCAGGTTATCTTTGTGAAAGGAGAAAAGCTGCTTCCTGACCCCACACGCAGAGCAGATAGAGCAATTTTTTCCCTTACCACCCTCTGCCAAATTGCCTTAACCCTGCCCTGGAGAGGAGAAAGAACAATTTGACACTCTGTGCCCATTCAGGAGGCAGCTTTTCCGCTAAGGCTGTGCAGAGAGGCGGTTTGGTGCCAGCTCTAGTGATAGATTTGTGGTTCCTCACTGTTGCGGTTTCTTATGTAATGCTGTAACTAAAGCTGGCACTTGACAGAATCCGTAGCTCCTGTTCTGGCTCAGCTGCACATGATGCAAGAATAAAGGTAGTGAGGGTGGGTTTATGTATTTATGGGTTTGTGATGCCAAGACAGGGCAGCCCAGAGGAATTTTTCAGCCTGGGTCCATCTTCGAAGGGTGGGATTGCTCTGAATGTCCCCCAGCTGCCACTTCTAAATAAATTATTCCAGGAAAGAGGGACTGCCCCATTTCGGGAGTGACACTTGGCTTTGGGATCAGCTCTGGTTCAGCCAGGGACTCCCCAGGGACTGCTGCTACATTGGATTCCCATCTCCAAAGTACCTCTTGGGCAATCCACAGAGGCTGTAGAGACATCAGACCTGTAGGCTACAACTTCGCCATGAGCACATGTCCCTAAAAAAGTGAACATTAACAGCTGTCCTATTATTATCCAAATAGATACTATTAGAAATTGATATATTTAATCACTCCCAGCCAGGGTGGAATTTGAACTCATGACCTCGAAGTAGTAGCAGAGTTTTCAGCTGTAGGAGAAAAAAAAATACAGAAGGTCAAACAGGACTTTTCCTGCTGGGCAAAATAATTTATTGCAGGTGAAACAGTCTCAGATATGTGGTAAATTAGGCTGTGCATTATCTCATGGATAATAATTTCTCTCTGATGTTTTCCTTCTTGTGTGCATTTATTTTGGGCTCTAAATAAGATAAGAAGCACCAGAAATCTCCCAGGAATAACAAATGCATTTTCTTTGCTTGATTGAGGAAAGAAATATTGGACAGACATGTGTTATGCAACAATTTAAAAATAACTCTCTTGTAAAACTTGGAGTGAGCCTCAAATACCGCAGAAGTAGCAGAAATGTGTTACCTACCTTTTTATCAGTCAGCCAATAGAGCTTTTCTCAGCTACTTTTGCTGAACTATTGGCCTGATCATTTCCTGGGCATTTTATTTTAATATATTTTCTTAGGAAATACGTTCCAAGTCTCTGTAAAATTTGAATCTACGCTCAAACAGGCAAGGATTTGGAAAGAACGCTGCAGTCAAACTGAAATACCTGTGCTGTCCTTTATATCTTGTGGGATCCAGCAACAGACAAGACAAAAATGTTTGAGGCCAAGCTGGACAGTGCCTGAGCAACCTGGTCTAATGGAAGGGTTGAAATGAGATGAGTTTTAAGGTGCCTTCCAACCCAAACCACTCTGGAATTCCATGATTTTAGATGTATCACTACATGGCCTAGAACCTGCTGATCCTGCTGCCGGCCCAAGGCACCCATCTTGTGTTTGCTTCACCCAAACTTCTCTCAGTCTTTTTGGTCAGGATCTCCTTAAATGAGTGGTGACATTGGCATCTCCATGCTGATATCCCAATTCCAGGGTTTTCCTGGAGTTTTTTTGTGCTAGGAAGGGCAAGTTGGAAAGAAATCTCCTTCTTCTCATCAAATTGTACCTAAGAGAGGGTGCCTGGAACTTGATACCCCAAATTATCAGTCCCTGAAAGCCCAGTGCAGTAAACCAGATCATTTCTTCACAGTGGTACAGGTTTTTTTTAAACTGTAAGACCAGTTGCAGATGTAATGACAATAGAGGAAATTAGCTCATGATGGGATTTTAGGAAGAGGCTAGTGGAAGTATGTTCAGTAATGTTCAGTTATTAAACCATTAGAGATCCCACTGGAGACCAGCCAGTAGGATTTCTCATAATCTGAAGCGGCTTAAGGCGAAACACAGAGCCCCTAAGGAGGGAAATGACAAAATGCTCCTCTGGAAGAGTCACCTCATCTCCTCACCCATCTCTGTGTGCTCTGCTCGGGGTGTGACAGCACATCCCCGTGTCTCAGCCCTCCCTCCTCCTGGAGAACAGAAGGGCCACAGCCCCCATGTTTGAACCCTCCAAAACGGGTCTTGGTGAGGTGGGATGGTAGATGTGAAAGCAGAGAACACTGCAAACATCTGTGTTCACTGGGGGCCCAATCTAAGCCCTACTGAAAATACACTTCCACTGGCTCCAGGAGCCTTCGGATCAGCTGCTGCGAATGTTTGCTCCCAGGGCTCTGTTCACCATTTTGGTGGGGTTACAGGGAAACAGAAGGGTATTGAGCTCTGAAAATTAGGTCTTGGCTCAGGCCTGTTGAGAAGAAATCCAAGATGTCAAGTCTGGATTCAGAGAAGGTGAAGATTATTTTGCCAAACTGACCACCCTAAATTGGAAAAAGCCTTCTGCCCAAACCCAATGGACTGGCACAGGGCTGAGGGCAGCGGGTGAAGTGCTCCCAGCCCCGGTGATGATCCAGAAGCTGTTGGCTCCCAGGGTGTGCAGGGCAGGGAGCTCAGGGTGTGGTGGGCAGGGTGTGATCCAGGCACTTCTCCTGCACCGTGGTGCGAGCGGCAGATGCTGGCACCGGCGGTCCCGCACGGAGACACCGCGTCACAGCTGGGATGCGCTTAGGGAGTCAGGAATTGGGCAGTGCTCACAGACAGGCACGATGCAACAGGCAGGGCTTCATCAGTGACAGTGTTGGCCTTGACAGCAGCGATCCTGTCCCAGCCTGCCTGCTGGCTCTGGTGCTGTTTTCTTCCCGGGACACCGGAGCGCTGTCCTCAGGTGGAGGATACTGGCACCAGTCCCTTGAAATCAATGCAGAACTGCTGGCTTCCGCCAGTTGGAAATAGGGTTTGCTTTCTGCATGTCATGTCCCAGATCTTTCCTTCCTTCTCTTTCCTTTCCAGCCTCCCATCTTGCGGTGGCCACATCTGAGCCTCATGTTGAAAAGTCCTCTCATCTCACTCAGGGTCTGAGCGCAGCAGTGTGGAAGAAAACAGATTTTTTTCCTTCCTTCCCTGCTTCTAATAGCAACCAGGTGCTCTGACACTTAACCTGTGTGCTGCCATGAAATTGCCTGTCTGCTGCAAACACCCATGTGAGGCCCAAGGCCTTGAGGATTTACTTTATCCCAGGATTTGTAACCTAATCTCAGTGAGGTTGTCCATGTATATCAGCCACCTTAAAAACTTATATTTTGTTGTTGTTTAAACATGAGAGGCAAAAATTGTCTCTTGACATTGATTTTTTTTTTTTTTTTAAATCTTTAAAAAACTATCTTTAGGGCCTTGGCTGCAAACTTTGTTTTTTATTAAACGTGCTACTGTGTTTCAAATTGGTAGCAGGGCAAATACTTGGAGGATTATATCAGTCTGCTGGAGTTAATCAGTTGCATATATATCTATAGGTTTGCTACTTACAAAACTTAACAGTTCTTGCGTGAAAGACAGAGGAGGGCAGTCTGTGAAAAAAAAAAAAAATGGTCAAAACCAAATGTGTTTAAGGTCCTAAACAGGACCTGGTTTTCAGAGCAGAGGTGCTACAGGCAGACATGTAATCCTGCCCCAGAGCATCTAGCGCAGGTATGGAGCTGGTGTGAGCAGCAAATACACATTTGCACCTCAGAGGAACAGCTGAGTCACGGTGGTTTAAACCTGGAGTGTTTTGCAGAGTTACTTGAGATTTACACCAACATAAACAAGAGCAAAGCTGCAGACTAATTGCCTGAATTGGATTTGTGATGATTATGAGAGTTGGTGATGGCTTCAATTCCTAGAAATATTCCCAGGATCAAAGGATATTTTCCTTTTCTAATACATTGGGTCCTTTAACCTCTGACTTCAATCCCACATCCACGGGTTATTGCGTAAGTGGGTAAAGTGGATGGTTGAGGTGTTAGTTCAACTTTCTGACACAGCCAGAAGCAAAAGCTGAGTCTGGGCTTCAGAGAGCACAGAGTCCTGCTGGTACAGAACGTCCCCACCAAGTGTTCAGCTGAGATTATCTGTTCAGGTCATTGGCTGCTCCTCATTCTTCCTCAGAAAACACCCAGTTCAGGTTTAAGTTGGATTTGGGAGCATAAATCCACCATCCAGTCCCCAGTCTCCCATCCAGCCCCTGAGTGTTCATTTAGTACTCCAACTACCCTGCTTTGCTGTGCTTGTAAACAAATAAAGCATTAAAAAAGCTGGAGGGCACAGAGCAAACCTGTGGCCCCTGTTGGCACCTCTCTCCTCATGGATAGAGAAAAAAGCCTCTCCAAGGCTGTTTCCTTGGCATTTATGTCTTCTGAGTCAGTTCAGTATCTGAGAGAGAGGCAGGAGAGTTGTTTTGAGGCCTTTGCACCTGCCATGGTGCTGGGCTTATCCAAACAGGGAGAGCTCGGACCACAGCTGAAAAAACAGCCCGGCACAGGAGCTCGGGATTTTTGACGTCCTTCTTGTGTTTACAGCATCCTGCCCCTCCTCTCTCCCGACTGCAGAGTTGGGCAGGAATTCTCTTCATTATCTTCTGCCGTGCTTCTCATGCCATTTTTATTAAAAAAAGGCAGAGAGAGGGGGAGCGTGTGTGAGAGGGGAGAAGAGGAAGAAAACAGAAGTATTTGTACAGTCAACGGCGACAAAGGGAAAAGGATGAAAGTTGGGGAGCAGATCTATTTGGGATGTCCTAAAGTGACCTCATCCCCTGGCTTACTGTTTATCAGTTGCTTTTGGAGCACCTGAGAATAGGGGAAGCTTTAAACACCGTGATGTTAGTGGATATTTGGGATCATTCAGGACCTCTGGAATTGGCACTGGGTATTTTGGAGGCTGTGAGCAGCGTGTGGGGACAGACTGGACAGCTCCAGCCTGCGGCTCACAGGACAAGGGATGGTGCAGATCTTCCTCTTCTGTTTGTGGTTGTAATTCAGCCCAGCCTGGCAGCTGATCTAAAGCATTGCAGCGATGGAAGTTGTGGGGTTGCTGCTTTTTGCTGCCAGCAGATTTCCTGTTTTGCTCAGCAAGGCTTCCTTGCTGGAGAAGAAGAGCAGAGGTGACAGAGTTAGAGGGGAACAGGGGTATCACTGGCAGAGCAGGGCTCGTTCTGGGCTGCAGAGTGATGGTGAGGAAATATATTTTGGCTCAAGAATTTGGTGGCTGTGTAAGGTCAAAGACAGAAGGGTCCTTCATGAGGACACTTCAGGTGTAGAATTTGCCTGTTTCACATGACACTGCCTGTGACAGCTGTAATTTAATTGAGGATGCTTAAGACGGTGTCATCTTGTCCTTACATAGCAAAAACACTATCTGCTTTCATTGCTGTCTGGCCATTTGTCTTTTCATAGGGCAGAAGCTGGGCTCAGCCTTAAGGATGTTTTCAATTTTGTTGAAAACAAGATTTTGCTGTGTAAAAAACCCTCCTGCTGTTATTTGTAGTAGGAAAAACATATATGCCGTGGTAGTAGGAAGAGAGGCATGGGATGTTTGCTTTCCCTCGATGCTTTCCCAGCATCTCAAGTGTGTGCTGTGTCCTCAGATGCTGAAACCCTACAGTGTGCACAGAGCTGATGTGGTTGGGGCAGCGTCAGCCCTTGCAGGTCTGCTGGAACTCAAGGGCAGGAGTGTTTCTTCTGTAAATGCAATGATCCTTTAAACCCACCTTGGTCTGAGTGAAAAAACAACTTCCCACAGGTATAATTTTCCTCATTAAGTTTTCCAGGAACACCCAAACTGGGAGCTGAGGTCCCTTGCCTGGAGGGGAGAGAGCAAGATTAACCCAACTGCCCAGCCTCTCCAGTAAAAACAGGAGTAGAATTAGAGGGTTCTATATTCCTGACCCTGGATCTGTGACTTGCCACAATGGACAGGAAAGTTGCCCTCGTGGTATTTCACACGGCACGTCCTAATTCCCCCTCTAAGCAGAGGGCTTGAGTCATTGCTTTTTAATAAGGCTGCCTCCCCACAGGCGGAAGCTGCAGCGATCAATGCGGCTTACTCAGTTCTCGAAAAGGTCATTAAAAGACCATAGATATAAATTTAAAGAGTGTTTGTTCACATCCTTGATGTTAAAGATGTTCTTCTCTCTCACTTCCTTAAGTAGCATCGCACGGAGCCGCCGTGCACTGGGTCCTGCCAGGCAGCAGAGAGGAAAGTGCCCCTTGTCACTGTCACTGTGCCACCAGCTCCCAGGAAAGGTGGCAGAAGAAAGAAATGGCCAAAAATCACTCTTTTATCACTATTTTGAGCAGAACTTGTCTTGCTGACATCTCCAGATACAGTCTGTAACATCGACCTTGGTATCCTATAACTTAAGAGGGAATAAACTCTTCCCCTCCCTGTTCTTGCATTCGTTCCTCCCTCCCTCACTATGGGACTGGATTACTGCCTGAAGTATTGCACATATCATCCCTTTAGCAGCTATATTTTTCCAAAATGTGGGCACTGTGAAGGAATGCTGGTTGCTGCCAAGATGATACATTTAACAGTTGAGGAGGATATGGGTATCTCACGTTCCAGTTGTTGAAACGTGAAATGCCACATCCAAGCTCAGTCAGCGTTTTGTCACTCGTTGTGTCAGACCAGGGTGAGTTGAAAGCATGATGCCTTCAGTTTTGGGTTTCTAAGGTGGCTTTTTTGGTGCTCCAGTCCAGCCACATCTCCAGCTCTGCCTTTGTGATGCTGGAGGGCACTTCCAGAGCACACATCCCATTTCTGATCTCCTCTGGGCACAGCTGGTTTGTTGGTGCTGCCCTGGATGTGACACCCTGGGGCTCCTCTGCTGTCCCTCAGTGCAGGGAGGACTGTGAAGCTTCAGGTTGCTCTTGCTTGGGCTGCCCAAAAGGGGATTTGGGATGAGGGTGGGGAGGATTGGCCCCTCTGACCTGGTCCCGGGCCTGCTGCTGCTCTACAGGGACCACACATCTCCAGGAATTTGTCTTCCCTTTCTTTGTATTTTAACCTAAGACAAGGACATTGGGGTATCATGAGCATAAATAACTTAATAGCCCTCATTTTCTCCCCAAACTGCTGAGGAGTAAGGAGAATCAGGTTGTGCAAATACCTACTTGTATATGTAAGGAGACAGATTTTTTTTTTCACCTTCTTTTTTGGAGAAGAAATGTCATTTTTTTGGTGGCACTAAATTGTAAGGACCATTTGCCTGCCACAACATATAACTTCTCCAAGAGCTTTCCGTTTTGGAGCAGGTTGCAGTTGGATATCTCCCTGCCCCGATGTGTGGCAGGTGATAGGGTTAGAGCACAGCCCAGTACCAAAAGCCAGCAGCCAATGTGCTCCATGGCCACAGGGCCCTCTCCCCATACAAATTTTTTCATTTGCAGTCCATACAATTAAAGAAACCAGAGTTCTCCCAACCTACTAGCTTTCATTTCCAATTTTCTTATTCACCCACGTACAGATTCATCTCCAGCCACCTCATAATTCATAATCGCTGTATTCTCTCTCATGCTTGATTTAGTTCTGGGTTTTCTTCCATTGTGTTCTGCCAACTTCCGTACAAATGTGAGCTTTTCCTGTTGTCCCTTTGCTTACATGTGCACACAAACACTTCCCCCCAGTAAAGGCATTGCTCTTAGCCTGCCCCATCACCTGGAGGTATTGGTGGAAATCACACCAAAATCAGTATCTGAAAATTCCTATTTTGCACTCAGGACCACACTCTCAGTGCATCAGAAAGCAGTGTGGCTTTATTTATTTTGTAGCTGCCCCAACTGTTCATTTGTTAACATTTTCAAAAAATTGAATCTTTTTTGTGGTTAGCAGATCCCCAGTGACAAAATCCACATTTCTGCAAGTGTACTTGTTAATCTTAAATATTTTACAAATGGTTTTGAGATGGTTTTGAGACAGAACTTGAGAAATAACTGCTCTTCAATAATCAAAGCTTGGCTCTGCTTTGATTTCATCAGTGTATATGAGAAACCTCCCATCTTAGTAAGAGGCTTTATCTGGGAGTGAAATCTAGAGGAAAACCCTCATTATGTTACTACAATGTGTGTTTGGCCACTTTTGTTTCTTCCTATATTTTTTTTTTCCTCCAGAAAAACAGTTGCTTTAAACAAGTCCCAAGGGGCAGAAGTTTGAAAATTTTACTTTGATTGAATAAACACTCTTACCAATATCTGGGTAGACATCTCCCCAGCCTGTAGGTGAATTAAGATGCTGTTTGTGCTACATAAACTCTCAAATTTAGCTAATAGGAGCCACGGACTGCTGCTGACAGGAATCAGGCACAGAAGGAATGAGAAAGCCAGTTCTCTGAGTTTCCACTGAGTTTCACTCCCATTGCACTGCCGTGTGCAGTATCAAAGAGTCAGATCCTGGTGCTGTTGGCAATTCATTCAATGCCAGTTATTTTGCAGGCACAGTATCCATGAGAAACAGCTTTGCTGTAAAATATAATGTGGGATATTGGAGTTTAAGTCATGCTTGTTAATTTAATGAATATTGTAAGGAGACACTTATTTCATGAACCTGAAGACTTCAGTAACTCATTGATATCCACTTGAGTGGCTTTGCTGCTCTGCATAGTAGATTTATCTCCTCGCAGTACACACTTCATTAGTAGATGCTTTTTGACCAAGTTCCTGTGACAAAAAGCCGTGTATATTGCTGTCAGTAATTGGGGCAATGGGAGCGCAGTGAGCAGAGGCTTGGCGGGGTTAGGGAAGAGCTGGGTTGCTTTTCCTGCTCTGCAATTAACCTGATTGATGACTTTGAGCAAATCATTTTGTCTTGGCCACTCCATGGCTGTACAAATCGGCACAAACAGGACAACAGTAATGAGTTTCTTTGAGAAAGGTTTTGAGTTTTGGTAGTGTTAAAGACAGTGTGAAAGAGCTAAACATTTTTATTAGGCTTTTATTATTTCCATATTGCGTATGCAAAATATTATTCCTCATTTACAGATGCACAGGATTTAGGTAATTATAGCTTTGCATAAATATGTAACAGTTTGCTAATTCTTTCTGTGAATATTTCAGTTTTAATACCCTGATCTGGTGCTGTGGTGTGGATCCTATTTTTGCTCTGGAAGAAACCACCTTTTTAACTCTACTGTTTTAATGCCCATATGTGAAGTGGATTACTTATTTGTCCATCACTGAAACATCCCCAGTCCCATTCTGTCTTACACTAATCACCAAATTCCCACTGGCTTCAGGTGCAGTTGGATTATGCTCAGAGCTGTGCAGGAAATAATGAGTATTTATAATAATAATGAATAACAGGGTATTTTCAGTTCCTTAAATGAACTGTGGCATTAACTTGTTGGTAGTGCTGTCCCTGACGTGGAGCAGAATTGTCCAAGGCCGAACACAGCAGGGCACAGGGCTGATTCCTCAGGTGTTGAAGAGCTTTTGACTTTTGGTGATGCTCTCAGTGTTTCCCACTGCTCACGGTGAGGATTGGCACTGCCACGGTGTCAGGGCAATGCCATCTCTGCAGCGGGTGCAGATGCAAGCAGCAGCTCACCAAACTGCGTGATTTTCATCAGGGAATGGTTCAGCTGTCAGATGGTCAAGAGCTGCACCTATTTCAGAGCTGTGCATAAACCAAGCACAGACAAAGGTAGTGCTGATGGTGCTCACAAGAAAAAGACACCCAACCAAAAATTAATCCCGTCAAAATGAGGTAGGAACACTGGGAGGAGCTGATTGAACTAAACCTTGCTTTTTTGGCAGCCAACCCCCTTTTCAGCACCTCCTCCCCTGCCCTTTGCTGTAGGAATCACTGACTCTTTCCTTTTGTCCGGCAGGGAGCTGAGCGACGGGACCACGTACAGGTACCAGGTGGTCATTGTGTCCGGAATGGAGGAGAGTGAGCCTTCCCCTGCCCTCGTGTATATCTCTGGGAGTGGATACTGTGGAGACGGGATTATCCAAATGTAAGTCTGGAGCGAGCAAACAGATAAATCTGGCCACATCTCCTCAGCCAGAATCAGAGACTCGGAAGGAGCTGATGACCTCTGATGTCTCCTTAGGTTAGGCTGGCTCTCATCTGTAGATAATGACTCACGTGCTTGATGATTATGGGATGATGACATTTAATTGTAACGTGGGCCCTGCTCTCCTGGCACCAGGAGATACAGACAGAGATACAGATAATGGAGCCCAGACAGCAGGATCGATAGGCAAGGACGCTCTGTGCTGTTTATGCTGTTTTTCCCTGTATCCATATCTTTATACATGAATATGACATTTCCTACACGGAGCTGGTGCTGGAACAACTCACAGTCTCTGATGCTGTCCTTAGATGTGGTGTCCCACGTGTGTGGCAGCTGGGTAAAACCTGCAACCTGTTGGGGCCAGGTTTGTGGTGCAGCCCCTTGTCTGAGGGACCACCAGAGCTGGGATGCATTTGGAGGTGACAGATTTGGCCTCTGAGGGAGGGTGCTGGGAATTGCATGTTCTCAATCAGCTCACCTCCCTCACCAGTCCCCAGGCCACTCAAAATGTACAACAATCCCTCACAACTATGTTAGGGTTTATTCTTTTACTACATTGGCCCTTAAGGCTGCTGCTTCAAAGCTTCCTGGCATTAGGTAATTTAATTATTTAAACTATGGAAGTAGCAACAAGCAAGTGCTTAATCCAGCCAGTATTATTTGCTTGAAATAATGCTGATCAGCAATCACACAGCACAACTCTGTCAGACGATACACCTGGCAGCAAATATTTGCAGGAAGAGGCCCAACAGGCAAGGAAATCAAAGAAAACAATCAAACAACATATGAATCCAGGGCAGTCCTGGAAAGAGAGGTGGAGAAAGACAGATTAATTCTGCTTTACATAACTTTTCTGCTACTGTTATGTTTGCACATTCCTCAAACATCACTTGTGGCTTTGCAGCAAGTGTCAAACAATAGCTGAGCTGCCTCAGGAGCGAGCAGGAACCAGACTGTGTCACAGCTTGGCTGGTTGTGGCCCCACTTGCAGCTGTGGCAGCCCCTTTCTCATCTGCTTCCCACTCTTCTCCCCACACGCTGCCGCAGCCGTGCGGGCTGGCACGAGGCAGGACTCTGTCCCCAACACCCCCTGCTCCCTGTTGACTACTCTCTTCCAAGGGTTGTCACCTGGAATAGCCTGGCTCCAGGCTTTATGCCTTGTTATTCCCATGCTGGGGTCACAGTCTGGCCCTTTCAGATTTAACACAAAGGGTTTCAGAGATTCCTGGTTTCTTTTTCCCCACCTGCTGAGCTGCAGCCACACCAGCTATGAAGGAAGTTGCTCATATCCTCATCAGAGAACAGCAAGTGGTATCCACATGTGCAGGAGGGAACTGGCCAGCCCAGCCTGTGAACCAGGAATGATGAAAGTCCTCCCTTAAAGGAGGAAGGGAGAGGTATTTTAGGGGTCGGTACACAAAGCCGCTGTACTGGATTTCAGGACTTTGGGGTTCTTCAGGAGGGGTTGTAGAGATCATGGGGTTGATGCTACTTTGCCAGCTGACTTTCTTTTTGCATGTGTGTGCCTACAGAGAACTGGGGGAAGAATGTGATGACATGAACAAGATCAATGGCGATGGCTGTTCCCTCTTCTGCCTGCAGGAGTTGTCCTTTAATTGCATTGGTAAGTCCAGCTCAGAGCCCTTCGACCCACAGTGGGCAACAACCCTGTGCAGAGTGCAAGGGAAAAATCAGCAGTATTTCCAGCTGAAGAGTTGTCATGGAAGAGAGAAAAAAAGTGGAATTTGTAGGTTTGAAAGGCGAACATATCTTCCCAGCTTCTGGTCATTTTGATGGGAAATTGGTTCTGCTGGCTTTGAAACAGCCCAGGACTTAGGGCTAAGTCAGCCATTGTGGGACTGATCCAAAGCCCATTGAAGTCAGTGGGTGGTTTTCCACTGCCTTCAATAGGCTTTAGATCTGACTACGTGAGAAGACATGAACTGATTTTTTCTGGTAAACAGGAGGAGGAGTGAAAGGGGAAGGGACTGAGACCAGAAGCAAGTCCAGCTGAGGTCACACCTCCTTTGAGTTGCAAATCAATATCTGAGGATCAAAGGTCTGGCTAATCCCCTTTTTCAGAGGTGAAAACTACTTAATCAGATTTCATTTGCAAGCCTGGTTTGCTCTGATTAGCAAAACCTGTAAGCACAATGGCCGGAAGATGCTCGAGCTATCGGGGCTGCAGTTGTGAGCTTTACATATTTATTAAACTCTCTAGGAATGCTGGGGACAGAGAAGGGAAATGGAGGCCAATTTACACTGCACCTTCTGTGGGGTAGCCCCACGTTGTGGGGTTGCTTTTCCCACCCAGGGCTCTGTGAGATCTGGGAAAGGACGAACCATGCAGAGCTTCAGGAACCAAAGTTAATGTTTATAAAGGGTCAGCTTTTTCTCAAGACATTTTATGAGATTCCTTGTCTGGACTGACCAAGCAAACACTCTGTCCCATTTAGTGATCCCATTCCTTCAGCTCTTTGGTCCTAAGCAAATAATATAATGTTAGCAAGTCTGAAATTTTCTCTTTTTGGCAATATGACGATTATCTCTTGTGCCTGGAGCAACATAGGATGGACCTCACAGGCACCACATTTCCCTTGGGTGGTAAACTGGGGACTGTTTGGCTCATCGGAACAACTACAATTTTACTTCAGCACCTCACACTGTGAGACTTGAGGCCTGATTTAGTGATGAACTCATTTACATATGTAAATAGTTCTATTGAAATTGGGCATATTTATGGTCAAGCATAATTGTGACTATTGGTGGTCTTGAAGTTACATTTGTGTTTCAAGTAACTTGCTGCCTTAGAGCCTCAAGCACTGAAAGATTTTAGTAATAATATTTTGAAAGCGGGATAAACACTTACGCAAATGTTTTGGGCTCTCCAGATGTCAGACATGATGTGAGGCTGGTTCCAGCAAGGTTTTGGGCTGGTGCTGGGTGGTTGTATCTGTATCACCCTGCTCATCAGCAGGGCTGAATTCCTTGGTCCAGGTCTGTGCTTTGAGCACATTAAATTAGGACATGACCCAGGTTCTCCCCTGTGTCCATTGGTTCTCCAGGAAACCAAGTGGTGTTAGCTGGGTGGGAGCTGTAAAATGCTCCAAATAAGTCCAAGGACAGGAGTAAGAGTGGGGTGTCCCAAGCCTTGGGCCACACAGTGATGTCCTTCCAGGAGTATGCAGGGGTCTGCTTTGTGCCTTTGTACATAAAATCATGGTTAAGATCGAGTCCAGTCGTATCATCCATCCACCATCATCTATCCATTCGTCATCAGCCAGCATATTCAACTCCAGGAGTAGCAGCAGGGCTGCTTGAGAGTGTGGGACAAAGCTGTCTGACTAGAAAATGAAGCAACTAAAACATACAGATTTTTCTACTCCATGACAGAGGAAGTGGGTTTTCAGATTTGCTTGTGTTGGAAAGGAGAGGGGAATTCCAGGGGCAAAAAGTTGTTTGTTTGTCACGGGCTTTGGAAGGTTGCGGTTTGCACAGATCCTGGATTACAAAACAAATTATATCAAATTGCTTGTGAAATATTGAATATAGGGACTCAGATGAATCAAATTAGCTGAATCAAAGGGAAGGTGCAGGAACAGAGACCTTACAAACGTTTTGTTGAGTGAGTTTCCAGTTGTGCTGGTGTGACTGCTGTGGCAGTGATGGCCCCAGTGTGTGTGCGGGGTCTGTGAGGGTGGCCCTGCTGCTGTTTTCAGGCAAACACTGCCTTCAGGTCTCTAGGACAGGTTCAGAGGAGGTGATACCTGTGAAACACATTGTGTTGGCTCTCGTGATAGCTGGACCACTGTGAATTACAGCCCCTAGAGCTAAGGAGGCACTGCCAGTTTGTCTTTCAGACAAATGAAGAGTGCTGCTTTATATTCTGCTTAGCATATTAAGCATTAAAATCTCACCAGAAAATATAAAGATGTTGGGGAAGTGAGTGTCTGTACATATTACATAATAAATAATAATAAAAAAGAGCAGAACTTCAGCATTCTCCACAATCTAACAATATTAGACCTGATTCTCTGCCTTAAGCAGAACAAAAGTCTTCTTTGATATTGGTGGGGTGTTTTCCTGAAAAATACAGAATTCGTGGGTCCCTGTTTGAGGAGCACGGAAAAATAAATGTAATTTATTTTCATGTTTACAAGGCTAACACATGTTTTAATCCTGTAGAACAGCAAGTAATTATTTCAGAGAGTGTTATTTTTTCAGTGATGTTCTTGTTGTATTATGTAGCTCTTTAGAGCCCCGGGAATCACTCCCCTTCACCAAAGAATTCAGCGAGCCTCAAACACATGTTCAGAGGCTTTGCTGAATTGGGGGCCTCAGGGTTTGATCTTGCAAATGCTTTCTTCCAGGCATGTTTCTGAACTACCACAAGGCATTCTTTAGACTTCAGCAAATCTAACCACAACAGTGAATGCAATGCTTGTCACAAATTGTCTGCAGGATTGGGTCCCACGTGGCTGGAAAGAACCGCTAAGCATTTTGTTTGCTGGAGACGGGGCTGAGGAGGCATCGTGGGGGGGTTCCAGAGGAGGAGGTTTGATAGCAAAGCCCAAGTGGGCTCCTGCCTCCTAAAGCAGAGACCACGCAAGTCACCTCGCTTGGTAGGAGAGAAATACAACAGAGCCCGCAAGCACCACCAGGCTTTAGATTCAGAGCCATGAATCACAGAATAATTTAGGTTCAGAGGAGTCTCTGGAGGTCTCTGGTCCAAGGAGGGCCAACTTCAAAGTTAGATCCAGCTTCAAAGTTGGAGCATGTTGCTCAGGGTCATGTTCAGCTACGTTCTGGATATTTCCAGGGATGGAGGCAGCCTGTTTGCAGGTGTCCCTCTGCCTCCCTTGCTCCCTTTGCCTTTTAGGATCATGGGGTTTATGGGCTTTTTTAATTGGTCCAACTTTCCTTTGACTAAATGGCACAAGGCTCTCAAGACACTTTGCGCTAGTGCCTGTAATAAAATTAAACTCCTTTTTATTTTTTGTCTTGCTTTTGTTTTTCCTTCTTCTTTCCTCTCTAATCAGATAACAGTGGATCAATCTGCTCTGCCAAGGAGGAGGGGTGCGGGGGAAGGAAGGAGGGAGGCAGGGAAGAAAACTGTGTGGTCTCACTGTCAGGCTGTCCTGGCCTTCTCTGAGCACAAAGCCGAGTAACAGAAAACAGAAAAGATTAATAGCATTTTCTTCCTGCAACATGCTGAAGAGAGACAGTGAGATTAATTAATTAATTAATGGAAGCATCTGGCAGTGCTCCGTTTTTTAAGTTCTGCAGCACGCTCGCCTTCCCCATCCTGAAATTTATCATCTCTACCATTTCCCCCCTGCGCTTCGTATGGCGGATTTTGCATATTTTTATCTTTTCCGCACAGAATTTGGTCCCACGGGGAAAGTTTCACTTTGCCTTTTGATTTGTAGGAGACAGGCGATTCAAAGCCATGCCCGTGTGACTGATGCACCCCTCTCCTACCTCTGGGCCGCTTTCCTTTCACCTTGCTCCTGATTACTCCCGGGATAACTGATTTTTGTGGTTACCGCGGATCTCAGCCAAGTTCAACCCGACGTGTCCTGTATGAAACAGACCCCATTTGTAAGAGTTATGATTCACAGTGGTGGGAACCTGAGGCTTAGCCCTTGATCCGTTCCCAGCGGAGTGCTGAGAAATGGGTGTCTGAGGCACAGCTGAGCACCTTGTCCTTGGCGTGCACTCTCCCACACACCAGCACTGCACACCCAAATATATGTGGGACATTGAGAAAGAGAGCCCGGCTTTCATTTGCATTCCTTTTGTGGAGTGGGATGTGCATTATGCATTGATTTAGCTCACCAGTGCTGAAGAAAGAGGAGGATATAATAAAAAAGATGCAGAGATCAATAAAAAGGGAGGGAGGGGGAGAGAAAGTAATATGAAAAGAGATGAGTAAAGACTGATAGACACATTGAAACACAGCTGGGAAGTAGCTCTAGAACTTCTATCTCCCCTTAAGTTTGCCAGGTAATTTATGGGGTTTTCAGTCACTTCTTATTGGTGTTATTATTGTTACACTTTATCTCCTTTGCTCGCAAGGGAGTCTTGGCTAAAGCCTTTTTACAGGGCAGCTCTTACACTGACTTCCACATGTGAGTGGTCACCCTGAAGAACGGGACTGTTTCAGGTTAGACACATGTCTCAGTGTGTTGGATTGGGGCCTCAGGGATGTAAAATACAAAGAAAAGGCACAGAGCAGAGGCAAAGAGAAAATAAATACATCTAGCTCTTGAATTTACCACCAATTTCTGGCATGCTTGAAACATTAGTCACCAGTGGTTGTTCAGGGAGAAGTATGATTTTAATTTGACAATGATCCTTAAACACCTTTTCTTTTGCTCCTGCTTGGCCCCAAATGTTTTTCTGCTACCTTACAAATCTGGATCTGTCCTCCTCCTCCTCAAAGGCCTCTCCCTCCAGCTGTGAGCCTTACCTTTGTGGGAGCTCTATCCTTTACCTCTCCCATTATCCATAAATTAAGCATAGCACTTTCCCCTAATCTTATTGTTTGGCGGGCTGCATTGCATTCAGGGAAATGATTAATATTCATGAGCTTGCTATCTCTGTTTGGTGCATAATCCTCTGGGGAAATTGCAGTGTTAAATGAGTGACACAAACCTAATTTTATATGTCTTTTCTTTCCTTTCTTTCTTTTTCCTTTTTTCCCTTTCTGACAGAGAAGTAATGTGCTTAAAATAAATTGATGGATGACCATCCATATTCATTGTGGGCATGCTTTGAGAGCGCTCCCATCCTCTCCCCCCTCCCTTCCTCATACTACTGCACAGGAACACAGCTTTGGCTGCCCAAACTGTGGCCCCACGCAGCAGCTAATGGTGATTTTGCCTTCTTTCACCAGCATTAAATAGGCCTTGGCTGACCCTACCGAGGGCTTTCAGTAGAACAACAGCATGGGAGAAACGGAGCCACCTTGCAAGAGAAACTCAGCATCTCCCAGGGCATCAATGAGGTGAAAGCATTGACCAAGGAGCTTGGGAAAGAGTGTTGCTGTTGTTAAAGCAGCTGAGGTTCTATAGCAGAATTTCATGGCAAATAGTCATGAATTTACTGGCCGGGGTTATTCAGAGGATATTTGTGTGACTCCTTCAGCTTAAGGCAAATACTTTGAAGCTGACTGTTTCCTGCAGCTCGCGGGAGTGTGGCTACATGTTCTGAAATGTCTAAGCACTCATTTGGCAAGTTAGTAATCACAGCATCCTCATAAAGTCTCTTAAAGTGATTTTCAGACTGTCATCATTAATAGTGCAATCCTAGGAGGGCCAGCTGAGCCACAGAGCGGAGAGAGCAGACATCTCAGGCAGAAGAATACAAAGGACAGATGCTTTTTTGTGGGGGAGAATGTGGGCTGCAGTGGTATTTGCCTGCATTTTTCCCTCGGCCAGTGACTCCAGCCCAGCTCAATCCAGCTTCGGTTTCCAGGACACAGCTACAATGAGAGTCCAGCAGCAGAATTACTCCTCTGCTTGTTGCATCCCTCACATTACTCTCCATGGATATGAGAGGCTTCCATGGCTGGTCCTACTGCCCTCCTTAGAGCATCCTCTGTGACTCAACAGCAGCAGTGCTCAGAGGATGATGCTGAGCACAAGACCTTCCTTTGCAGCAACATGAACAAACAAGCACTTTGTTTTCCTTGGGGAGTGGCACCTCTGGGTTTTTGCTCTTGGGCAGCTTCTCCCAAACAAGGTGTCAAAAAGAGCCGTGCTGGCCACCCTTCTCATGGTCATAATAGTTGCTTCCTTGTGTGACAGAAACCTCAAGGCTTTCAATAGAACAGTTGCCAAGTTAAGCTGAAAAATCTATGTAATATCCAAATCTATTTGGCATTACTTTATCCAGCCATCCAGGGAGGGAAACCAGGTAAGGTGGGAAGGGAACATGTGTCATAGTGCTCCTACAACATGCCTGGTTCCCAGGGGTTAGACATGGCTGTGTTTGTTCCTGTTGGCCATTCCTGGTTTCCAGGGCATGGAGATGGCTTTGTTGGGTCCTGTTGGCCATTCCTGGTTCCCAGGGGTTAGAGATGGCTGTGTTGGGTCCTGTTGGACATTCCTGGTTCCCAGGGGTTAGAGATGGCTGTGTTGGGTCCTGTTGGACATTTCTGGTTGCCAGGGGTTGGGGATGGCCACCTTGGCAGTGACAAAGCAGACAAGGTCTTGCTACCACTGCCAGCCATGGGAAATATCCTTTCTCTTAAGTGACAAAGACTCATGTTCTTGGAGGTGAAATATCAAATTTCAGTGCCGGGCTCTGTGAGCGAATTGTAATTGTATCTGTCTGCAGCAGGCAGATCAATTGCATAATTCTGGTGCTCCGACTGCTATATCATAGCGAGGAGCCGAGTCCCGCCACACAAAGAAAGCCAGTCACGCCCAGGAATGCATTTCCACGAAGCAGCTGAATTACCAGGGAGCCGCGCTTTGCGGAGGCATTATCCCTGCCCGCTCCGCTCAGGAGATGCTCAGACATGATTGTCATATTCCACGGAAAAAAGCCTCCTGTGAGGCCCCTGGATGTTCTGCAGTAGATTGCGACACCCGCGCCGCCTTCATTTCCAAGGTGTCTGTTTTATTTCATTGAAGGAAGACGTCACCATTTATTGATATGCGACTTTCTTCGGAAAGGTCTGCCCAAGCTCCATGTAATGGTTTTCCTCCTTTCAAATCAGAACATCCAGGAAGGAAAGTAACTCTTGAATATTTTACTGTAGCAGGAAATATCTCTGTCTCTGCCTCCTTCAATATTAAAGAAGAGATTAGCAGATATCCTGGAAGCAGGCCATGTTATTCACTCTCTTCCCACTGAAGCCAAAGGTGAAACTCCCATAGAAATAAATGGAGCAGGTTCTGCGGTCACTCAGCCGCCAAGTTCATGTGATCTGCAATGGAATTATTTCCCCTTTTGTGACAGAAACCTCTGGATACATTTCTTCTCCTCTGTGTGAACATAAACACCAGTGCAGGAGATGCCGATTAAGTGACGTGGTGGTAAAACCCTGCTTCTGCAGAAGTTGCTGACTTTGGTGAGCCTGGGGTTTGGCCTTCGCTGTGTCTGAAAGCCTGCACACCTCTGGACAGACCTTTCAGGGGTTAAAATGCAAATCTTGTTCTGTTCCAAGAATTTGTTACTCTGAGACAATGCTTCTACATTTTTGTCCCCTTTTCTTTTCCATTTTTTTTTTTTTCCGGAGAAATGGTTATGTGGCATGAGGCTTGTTATAGTTGGAAACATCCCTAAGTAAACAGCTGAGCTTAAAAATACTCCTTTTTTTTTTTTTTTTTTTTTTTTGTCTGGCCTTTTAAAAAAATGGTAGTTACTGCACAAAAGAAGACTATGCCGATGCCAATCACTGCATCCACTGCATCCTCACTGAAAACAGGAAGCTGCCCCCAGTGTCTGTCCCCAGCACTTTGACGACCCTGCTCGGACATTCAAAGCCTCATTTGAAGATGTGCTCTGTGCTATGAATTGGATCTCTTTATCTCTCTTTTTCTTTTTTTCATGAGGTGGAAGGCTGCCTATCACAGATAAGTGTATATCCCGCATGCTTGCAGACTTCATTCATTTTTCTGATGATTTTCCAGCTTCTCTTCAAACAGGTAATGGTGATGGGGAGTTACCTGTTCATCCAGACCTGCTCTGGTGTGTGCTTCTCAATGCTCACTAAATCACCTCTGTTATCTCAGGCATCCTTTCATTTCTGAACACTGGAGGACAGGGTCTATATTTCAGTACAAAAAGCTGCCTCTCGCACTGTTTTTGGGCAGCTTAGGGAGCAAGGAGAGATGGAGTTGGCATCATTTTCTGGTGCAACACACGAGAGCCCCAAGATCATTCTGGGTCTTAAAGCCTGACTTCAGGAGTAAGCAAACCAGGTCTTGCCAATCTGTTTCCTCAAGTCACACCTCTCCAGGGTGATGCTGCCATGGAGCCTCCTTCAGGGATTCCCAGATGTCACAGAAATCTTTGCTTTGGAGACTGCCTTTTCCCAAAACAAGGGCAAGATAGGAACTTTGTTTTGGCCCCAATGTTTTTGTGCCTTCAGTAACATCTTTCTAGGGGAAAAGGAGCTTGGGCTGCCTGAATGAAAATGTGTTGCCCGAGTTCAGCTCAGCACCCTCCAGCATCTGTTGTTAATCCCCCAGAGGTGCTCTCTCTTGCTGCCAGGTACTATGCCTGCAGACATTTTACTGTTCTAGATTTAAGATGGATTTCCAGGCAACTGCTTTTTAATTTTTTTAAGGTTTTTTTTTTTTTCCTTGAGGACATATCATATTTCCTTTCCGTTCCCTTTGTCCATATCTCCTTCAAATCAGGTTCATCTTTGAAGTGAGAAGTACACGATGTTGATGTACACAGTCCGAGGTGCAGGTCATGCATGACCAATACCTCACTGTGACCACCACTAGCTCTTGGGGGCCTCGAGACCTCTGTGGAAACAAAAATTAGTTCATGTTGCCAAGGCCACAGATGCATTTAATGTCACAGTAGTTAGGAAGAGAACAGAAAAACCATTTTGTATCATAAGAATAAAGCCATTAGCTACTCATTCCTAGAAATACACCACTCCTGACACTTTCCTCTCTGGCTCTGAGCCTGTAGGAGTCTGAATTTAACTGAGCTGTGTTCACACCACTGAGGAAAGGGAAGAAGCCTGATAGTTTTTATTTTGTCAGAGAAGCTGTAGGAAGAAACAATCTGGTTGTTCTTTGCTTTGCTCATGAAAATGTAATGCTCAACATGCAACCTCCCAATAATCCAAGAGAAGAATCCGGAGTCAGAGCTGGTGCTCAACACCTGTGGAGGGAAGAGCCTCTGCTAATTTTTGGTAGTGATGCACAGATTTGGCTGTCAAAGGTTGGTGCCCTCATCAGTGTCCGGAAAGGATTTAACAACATTCCCCTCTCTGCCATCACTCAGAATTGGGAAGCTCAAGGCAGGAAAGGTCTTCCCTTCTTCTCACCAGCAGTCCCCTCAACACACAGCACTGCACTCTGCATGATGAGTCAATAGTGAGACCTACAGACCTTCCTTAAAGGTAAACCAGGGCTGTAAATCCACTTTCCCTCATCATTTTTTGAAGCACACAAAGACCAGTGGGTACCTCATCTCTCCGCTTTTGTGCATGGTGTTGTCCCAAGGATGCGGGATGCAGCAGCTCTTGAGTTAGCACAGCTCCAGGGCTTGCAACAGTGCAGTTCAGCAGGACTTGGTTAATCATTTAGGCAGCCCCCATTTAATTCAGACATCTCAGGCCCTCCGTTCGGTTCCTCCCTCGGGTTTTGCAGGCTCTGAGCAGACAGATTTATTGGGGTCTTAGGCATAATCAGGAACAAATTAGCCTCTGTTAAGATCACACACTGGCCTGGATCACAGCTATTCAAAGGCTGCTTTCCCCTCCATGTGAGTATGAATTAAGTCATCAGGCTGGAGTAGGCCTTGAGTATTCTTTTATCCCAAACACATGATGTTATCAGATGCCCATTATGTTTACCATCGCATTAGGAGGCAATGTTTGGAGCCAGTGCAGGAGTATGTTGCTCTATAAATGTTGTGCTTACTTCAGTGCCTGTCATGAAAAGAAGTCAGTGCTTTGGGAAGGCCGGGAAACACTGTCTAAATGCATGTGCCTAAAATTAGGCTGTGAGTTTGTGGGTATGTGTTTGCAGCAGGGGGTGGCTGAGTCGGGGATGTGTAAAGGGAGCGCCCGTGCGTTTGTGTGTCAGTGTTTGTGTCGGTGTGGGTGTGCAGCAGGGTGGTGATGTTTCACTGGACGTGTGTGTATCTGACTGTGCATGTGTTTATAGGCTGCAGGTCAGGTCTTTTTAATATGGTAGTTATTTTCCTTTCTTTCCCCCCCCCCCTTTGTCAAGAAATAAGCCTCTTTTTATTAAACAACAAAGAAACACTTTTTCCCAAAAGTGCCTATTTTCATCTGTTTGGCATTTGTTTTTGAGGATTTTTGATTGTTGACCGCAGTCTTTACAGGGCTGAATATTTCTCAGAGATTTCTTTTGGGGCTCTCACTCAAACCGGGACATAGTGGGCAAGGCACTTAGTTTTATCCTACTGTCCCAAGACTTGGCCTATGTCTTGATACGGAAGAGGAGCAGAACAAGAGCTGCAGAAGGATAAGGTGAGGGAACCAGGAGTTGGTGTCTATGGCCGTCACAGTGACATTCCCATTCCACCAGTTTCTCGAGCTGGTCAGACACAGGGCACAGCTCTCCCAGGGATGAATGAGCCCCGTGGGGGTAGCACTGCTGGGCTGCCTTAGGGCCCATCAGCACATCCAGCAGGACACCCCAGGAGCCATTGTCATCTCTTGTCTGGGAAGCATTCCCCCAAGCCCTCCTCCTCCGAGCTCTCCGAGGGGTGGGGTATATGTTTGGTGGCTCCCAGACAAATGAAGATTTTGAGATGTGACATGTAAGGGCAAGAAGTTTGGCCACCCTGGGAATATTCATTCAGGGCTCACTGAGACAGCTGAAATGCTTCCAGACTTGTGCTCCTTTTCACCAGCTCAGAGCACTGGCCCAACAAATCCACAGTTCCCTACCCTTATCCATGTACACAAGTTGTCCACAAAGGTTGTGATGAAATCAAACCATAATGACATTTTTCCCTGATAGGCTTCTCCATTCTTTTGGAGCCACACTCTCTTAAAGACCTGGAATAGTGCACAGGAGGAAAAGGAGTGAAAAAGTCATTAAATAATTGAATAGCAATAAACTGATTTTTTCTGGCTCATGATGGTATTTCACTGTGTAAGCAGGAGGAAAAATAAACAGGGGATTTAGTAGTTTGGAAGTAGCTCAAAATTGAGCAGCCGCTGGATTTTCTGACACCTAGCTCCTGATAGTCCAGTACTACCGACAGGATTCTCCTTAGGGATCCTTTCCATCAGTCCAGCTAGCAGCTCTGGCTAATTTCCTACCATTTTTTCAGCAGGCTTATTTGCCAGACAAAAATACAACAGGCTGTCAGAACTGGATACCTCTGGGGACTGGCAATGATAATACAATACAAAATAGGATACCAACAGGTCAAAGGTTTCCATTTCACAGAGTACTCTAATGACTGAAAGTCATTATTGCTATGCAGTCAGTCTGAAAAGAGTAGATGGATCTCAGTTCAGTTTTTAATGGGCCAGTGTTACAGAAACAACCTCAAAAATTTGGCATCTTTGTTGTCAGTCTCATTAGAGAAGCCACAGAATAAATGGGCAAGGATAATAAAGTCTCCTGCTGCTTTTGATCCTTTCAGGTCAAATCTGAGTCATGTTGGTTGAAGCCATGTGTGTATGTGGCAAACTCACCCTCGCACTGTGTGTGCTGTATCTGCCTTGGATAAACAGGTCTGCTTGGCCCTTTGGTCACTACAACTGTGAACCTGGCAGTTTTCACCATCTCTGCAGCCACAGTTGCTGTTGTTGTTGTTGATTTGCAGATATCTTTTAAAAACAAAAAGGGAAACATTTTAGACCAAACCCACTGCTGGCGTTTTTCCATCCCAGCTGGTGGAATTATGCCAACACCCACATTTGCCTGTCTCTGTATTTTCTATCACTGCTTTCTTCTATCTGCTTTTAAAAGGAGAGAGATGAAAAAAAGCAGAAACCCCCTAACATTAGGAAATATCTTCAGGGAATTGCCCAATACAAAATTTGGCTATTGTTGCTTGGCTTTGTTTGTGTCACCTTGGTATGACCTAGAAGTGACCAATGCTTCCAGCTCCCAGTGACCTGACACAGCAGATAAATGACCACTGATGGTATCAGTTCCTAGGAACTACCCTGCAGACACGTGTGATTTCTCTTCTCTGTTTCCCTGGCAGACGAACCCAGCAGGTGCTATTTCCATGACGGCGACGGAGTCTGTGAGGAATTTGAGCAAATGACCAGCATCAAAGACTGTGGAGTTTACACTCCCAAAGGCTTCCTGGATCAGTGGGCTTCCAACGTCTCTGTCTCACACCACAGTGACCAGCAGTGCCCAGGGTGGGTGGTCATCGGTCAGCCAGCAGCAACCCAGGTAAGGAGAGCACGTTCCTTTTCCTCTCCTGGGAGGTGAAGTCCAGCAAGGAGCAATGTTCTCAGGTGGAGATCAATGGTCAGCGTTCAGGAGTGCTGTCACCCCTGCCTGTTCCCTTGTGGCTTCACCAAGGAAGGCTCCTGGCAGCAGTTTCTCTCTTTCTGAGCCTGGTTAGCAGTGTTGAATTGAAATTCAGTCCCAGTCACCCAACTCAAACCGGCTGAAGTTGTGGCTGGATGGATTCAATGAGCTGTGCAGGAGTCACCTCTCCCAACCATCATCACCTCAAAGATAGACGGGCTCTTCACAGCAAGCACAGGGGACGAGATTGTGGCAATGAGTTCTGAAGGCTAATGCCGAATAATACAAAAGAGCGTTCTTTCTTTTTTAATAGTTTTGTGTTTTCTGCCTCCCAGTTCCATAAAAGTGCCCTATTGTTCTGTTCTGAGAAAGGTCCTGTCCATTCCCAAAGCCATTCATTAGCCTTAACCCCCTTCTCCCATGTCTCCTTTGTAACATAAATAGCTCCAGTTACCATAACTTTACCTTTTGTCTCTTTGAGAGAATTAGATCCAAATGAGTTCAAAAAAACATTAGATAAATGCCTGGAAAACAGAGCTGTACACGATGCAGATGCAAGAGTTCAGATGCAACTTGATTTGAGAAAGCTCACATTGCTTGTTGATGATTTTTAGAGGGAAAGGGTCTTCATATATAAGAGCTTCTTTGTATATTCCTCCTTCAGCCCCCACTGTTGTCCCGTGCTAGAGATAGATTACTTATCACACTAACCAACTTTGGCTGACTTCTGGTTGGATGCAGAAAAGTTTTCTAAGAATCTAATTATCCAGGAGGTGTCTTGAGTAGGCAGTGCAGAGAGGAGTGCCATGTCACAGATATGACAAGAAGATCTCTCTGTGAATTGTAAATGTTAAGCCTTTCCAGTTGGCTTGCAAGAGAAAACATCTTTATGCAAGAGACTTGGCCTTGCTCACATTGCACAAGTCTGTAACAAATTAATGACCAGGTCAGTTCTAAATGCACAAAGCGTGGTTAGCTGGCAGAGTATCAACACAGAATCCCGAGCCTACTATTGACTTTTTGTCATGGTCTCATTTACTATTTCACACTAAAAGGAGCTTTCCTCTGGACCCCTGCTTGTGCCTTCACAACTTTCTCATTCGAGCTGCCTGTGCAGACCAAAGGCCATCGTGTCCAGTTCAGGTGCTGCTTTTTGGACATATCCCCAGGCACTCTGTCCCCCTGCAGCTGCTCCAGAGAGCTGCCCTGATTTTCTCTGGAGCACTGGTAGGAGCTCAGCCACACCACACAGTAGGTAACATATGGTCCTGTGGTGGAAAAACCACCACCACACACACACACAACAGAAAGCCCTGCTGTGTAGCCACAACCCAGGCGGGTTTGTTGTACCCAGATGAGACGAAGTTGTCACANAGGTGTCACCGCCTTGTTTAAAAAAAAAAAAAAAAAAAAAAGGCAGAAAAAAGCAGTTGTATTTATAGGCAGAGCAATAGCATATCACACACTGGCAGAGTGAATGGGAACATGCCTCCTGTTATTGCCTGGCCCCTGGGGAGATAACAGTGTGCTATTTACTTCCAGCAAAAAAATTTTTGCTTTAGCTTATACAGTCCTATTACACCAGTTTGAGTGCAGGGGGTTCATTGACCTTTTTAATCACATAGATGTTGGGAAAGTCTTTGTTTTCCCCAGGAACAAGACAGTTGGCTTGGGAAAGCACCTGACTTGTCACTCTGGAGAGGTTAGGTGGGGCAGCAGGTCATCAGTCTGTTAGCTTGGGGAGATGAAAATTAACCTAAGATCTCCTCTAATCACTGCATGTAATGATCACTGGTGTGTAAACATGTTTGGCTTCATTATCTGCACAAGCACTGAGCCTTAGGGGTTTTCTGTATTGATGAAAGGAGCACCTTTCCTCACCCAGATACCTTTCAGAGTCAGTTGTGTGCTTGCTGGTCTTGTGCAAACTTTTCGTGTTGTTGCTGGGTAGCTTCCTGACTAATCAGGGTGGTATTTGTGTTGGCTTCTCATCATGAATGCCATGAAAGGTATGTTTGAGTGCAGTGCCCAGCAATATACAGAATACATAAGCTGCCTGTTTTTCAGCCGTCCCCGTCCCTCATCCTTGCCCCAGCATTCTCAAGGTGCTTTAAAACATTTTAAGCATGTCCCGACTTAAAATATTTCTCATCCTTAGATATCTCAACACCAGCTTCTCTGCATGACTGTCATAGTTTTGTCAAGGCTTTTTTCTGAGCAGTTTTCATCCCAGGTTGGTTGGTTGTTGTGGTATCTCTCAGCAGTATCTGCCCATGTGCTCCTGTTTACTTCTGGGGGTTTGTTGATAAGCACGAGCTGGAGAGCACTTTCTTGTTATTGCAGGGGTGCTTCTGTGACCTCTTTGCTCAGTTCTCTGAAGGCATTGCCCATGTCTGCAGCTGGCTTTTCCTAAGATACCCACACTTAGTTATTAGCTTGAGATGGCTCTTACATCACTTGCTAGTGTGAGGCTGCCGAATGGCAACATAGTGAGGGAGATAAAAAAGAAAGTTCGCAGTATAAGATTTGTTTTGAACAATGAAATGCTTACAAAGAATGACACAGTCTTGGCGAAGAGATACAGATTTGAAAAATGGAAAGGTCAAACAGCCCCCCCTTTAAACAATTGCCCTTTCTGCAGAAGCAAGACTGAGAGACAGCCACTTCTACTTTCCTGGCAGCCGCACTTCAGTGCTGATTAAGAAATATTCTCAGTACTGACAGCATCATATTTGGAGCCAAAGAGGGCCAGTCAGCAACACTGCACCAGCGCAGAAATGCAAACACCAGTGCAGCATAGTTTTGCAGTTTGATTTCTAATCTGTTGTCTTCCAAAGACCTGGAAGCAGATGCTGCTCAGTACCTGTTGTCAGCTGCAGGTGGAATTCAGCAATAAGGGCTTTGCACACTCTAGAGCTGTTTTTCTTTCTCCTGCTTCTGCTGTGAGTTTGCAAACAGCCTCTCCTTACACATCAGTTTTGTTTTGCCACAGTTCACACTGGGTGAGTGCATTAATTCATGTTAGTCTCTCTTGATGGAGTAGGTTGTACTGAGCAGGGAGGATTTGGATATTTTGCTGTGGTGTCTGTGCAGATGTACCTCTGGAGGAAGCCTCTGACAGGCCAATTCCTGGAGGGATGCTCCAGCTGGGGTGAGCAGGGCAGAGACAGGTGAGTGCAGGCTGATCTCAGGACACTGGAGATGCCATTTCCCCTCCCCTCTTGCTGGTGGCACTCCTGCTTTTGGAGAACTGATTCATCTGCAGTTTCCCTTTGGGCTTTTACAACAGAGAATTACAGGAGGGGACTGATGGATCTTTAGGTGGCTGATTCCTGGCTTGTTACTCCTGTCACAGCAATGTGTGCTCAAGACTCAGCTGTTGGTGTGGATTAATGATTTAGAGGGACAGTCCCCCAAGAAATGTCTCTTGTTGCATTTCCTCCCAGCTGTGCAGAAGTTGTTTAGACCAAGTAACCATATAGATGTAATTTATATATATATAAATATTAAAAAATAACTTTTTTCTCCCTATGTCATTGTTTGAGCTTGGTTTTCCGCTATATGGAAAAAGCCACCACACAGCTCAGGCACAGTTAAGAGAACAGGGGAACAGGGGCTCTTTTCCAAGGCTGCTGGGCACAGACAGATCCTGGGATTCGTTTTCATTCCCAGACTAGAGAACACACCCTGTTCTCCTCTGGGTACCCCACGGGGGCTTCTGTGGAGTAAGAAGTTGTGGAAGAGGATTCTTATTACATCTTTCCCACAAACAGAGGCCCCCTCCTGCCCCTATTACAGTTCCCACAATTGCACTCACCCAGACTTGCTGCAGCAAAGCTTCCACCAGCAGCAAAGATGTCTAGAATTGCAGTATGTCTGGAGTAGCCCACAAAAGGAGAAGACAGGAGCACAAAAATATCCTGAATACTAAAAGAAATAACATGGTAGAGCAAAGGGTCCAAGAGTGGTAAGAAAATACCATAAGAAAATTGAACAGAAAGATGATGAAGTTCTCTGCCATGCAGTTTTATTCTGTCTCATAAATATAATGCTGAAGATAATTCCCCAAAGATCCAGCAGAGCCAGCAAATAGGGTAATCTTGAACAGGAGTGGAAAGAGAGGAAACCTGCAACTTTTAATGGAGAAGCCATTCCTTTCCTTTGGGGTGATCTTGCTGAGAAGAGGGAGGGTGTCTGTCTGTCGGCTCTGCAAGTGGCCCTTTTTGAACTTCCCAATTCACAGCCAAGTCCTGTTGCTCTTCAACGGTAAGAGTTTTGTTGTGGTTGGAGGGATAAAAAAAACCCCATTTTTAATAAGATGATTTGCTTTGCAAATGTCTTTGTTATTTATAGCCGAGCCAGACTTTGAACCACTAAGCTCTGGAGGATGAGGGCAGAATCCCACTAAGAAAAACCATTAATGGAGGAACCATGAGTGATCAGAGACCAGTTCTGGAAAAAGATGAACTGGACACTGTGCACAGGCTGTCACAGGAGGAATGTAGGTTTGCTGTACGCGGCTGAGCTCATTTCCAGTACTGGCTGATCCACCAAAGGGCTTCAGCTTAGGTTTCAGAGTCTCCAAGTCTAAAGTTAGTTCCAGGGGTCCAAAACTTTGTCTTCATTTCCCCTGGAAACTACAGACCAGCCAATTTGGTCTTTTGCCTGAAGGCTGGAGAGTTGCGTCACAAGCCTGGCCCTGACTGTCAGGCAAATTCAGGCTGGAATGCTCCTTCCTTGGATTAAGTGATGATATTTTTCTTTTTTTTTTTCCAATGTACAGTGCTTAATTAAGCCTTATCACAGCCACACTGCTTGGTTTCTGTTCCATTTAATAGAGGTGGAAATGGGAGCACGGAAAGGTAAAGCTACTGTTTGAGGATTAGATCTCAAAATCCTTCAGAGACATTGCAGGCACTGGGCATTACTGAGCCTAAAGTCCCAAGGACTAGGAAGTTCAGGATGTCTTGAAAGGGAAATGTTCCTATCTTGGATAAAAAGAAAACTGTTCAGGGCCTGCTGAGAGTTGCTGCCTGGGAGCAGAGCCCTGGAGGGGTTTGAGGTCATTAAATCTGCATTTTAGCTCTGTCAGCCCCCTCACATCATCCAGTTTGTGAATTAATCAGTCCCGATCCTAGAACAGTTTGGTTGTTCATTCCCAGTACAAAAGAACTGGAAAACTGTCCCACCAACTCCTTCCTTTAATGGCTGCAAAGCTTCCTTCCCACCTGTCTTGCTGGGAAAGCTGGATTTTGCAAACTTTCTGCCAAAGGATCATCTCTGGTCCTTATTTGCACATTTGCTTTGCTGCTCTGCCTCGTTGGAGGAGGTGGTCCATGAGAAGGGTCCGAGGTGAGGGATGCTCCAAACACGTGTCATGTGCCATCAGTGCAGTGACTCAGGTGTAGCCTCAGTGTAATAAAATGAGAAATGGGATTTCTAGGTAGGCTGGCTTGAAAAAAGGCTCATTTGCAGAGAGGTGGCTGAGGAAGAGCATTGCCCTTAATGCCGGTTCAGAGCTGGCTCGAGGACGCTGCCCCTCACCTGGCTGCCTGCTCCCAGCTGGGACTGACAGGGATCCCCTCCCTCCCACCCCTCCATCCCCACGGCTCCCAGGGCTCCTCTGCTCCTGGCTGGAGTAACCCTCAGACCCCACTGCTGATGTCGTAGCCTCTGGCTGATTTGTGTAAGGGGAGGACGGAGAGAACACAATGAGATGTCAGAGGAGATTCCAAGCAATTTTGCCAAACACTCAAGGGATTTTTTTTTTT
>VZTX01010353.1:46839-172137 GCA_013400915.1 Pardalotus punctatus | reverse complement strand
CTTGGTTTTTAGAATAATTTTTCAAGAGCACATATGCAAGTCATCTAAAGGAAACAGAACAGTGAGTACCAGGGGCTGGTACACTGTGTTCCCTTTGTGTACTGTAGAGAAAATAGATAAAAGAAACAAAGAATGATGCAGAGAGCAAAGCAGCCAACCGTACTCTCAGAGAGGTTCAATCCGACTTTTTCAGAGATGAAGGTCAAACCAAAAATCCTCAGGTGCCGGAAATTGGTCCCGTCTTCCTAGAACCAAGAGACATTTACCACTAATGAAGCAAGAGCAGAATTCCATGCCATTTGTTGTTTCTAGAAGCAAGAAGAAAAGCAAGAAAGGAATATTGTCTTGGGCAGCAATACAGATTATGTGCTCCTTTAGGAAGTAAATTACCATTTTATGATCATATCTGCTGTACACCCTGCCACCCACCCAGATTAGAGGCGTCAATAGAGAGCAGCTCGGACCCCCCTGGCATCAACGAGCCGAGCAGCCGGACCCCCCGACAGCTCATTAACATGCACTCCTCTGAAAGGAGACCCCCCTCCTCGGCCCTTGCCCCTCAACCTGCCACTCTCCCCGTCTGCTGCTGCTGCTTGCAAGCCTTGGGATGCAGAGCATGTCCAGCCGTGAGCGTGGGATAGCTCCCCTGCATCCCATCCGGGTTGTTTGTCTTGGGTGCCTCTCCATTCAGAGCAGAATGATTTTGCATAAATGCATCGCCACGTCTGCTTTGTTCATGCATGAAGGGTTCTCGGTGTTTCTCATCCCACCCCCGCCCTGGCCGTCCTCTCCCTGCTCCCTGGCATGTGGCTTCACCAGCTTTTCCATGATTTCCCCGTGCAGCAGCAAATAAACCTGCCTGAAGCACTGCCAGGCAACCCAGCGCAGTTAAAAATGCCCAGATAGAGCTAAACCAAGTGATGGCAGAAGGGGATGGAAAAGGGTGCAAGAGCAAAGCCATAATCGCTTTTTCTCTGTAATTTGGTTTCATGTTCTGCACAAGGAAACATGTCAAATATGTAAACAGAGCTCTCCAGGGTTGTAATGGAGCTACAAAGGCACGGATGCACAGGCAGGCAGGGTGCTGCTCTCCGGCAGAACGGAATGCCATCCCCAAAACCACACGGTCATTTCTTTAAGCTGAAAGTAAACTTTCTCATGCCAGGAGCAAAGAATTTATTTTTTTTTCTTGTAAATGAAGGATTGTCTGCACCATTTGTTTGGAGGACCGTAGGCATTTTAGCCCACATTGTCATAAGACACCTCGTATTTTGAATGCCAGTGAATTTCAGGGTGTTCGTCTTGAGATGTCTCTAAAAGGCATGGTTTTGGAGGATGGTGTTTACCCAGAACTGTCCTGAAGGTGTCTTGAGTCAATCCCTCTGTCCCCACCTGGAAGTAAGAATCTGCTGTATTATTATTGTTATTTTTATTGTTATTATTGTAATAATAATAATAATAGTATGAGAAAAAAAACCCAAATCAAACAACAAACTGGGGACCATTTGGATATACCGTTGAGCTTCTCCAAGTCTCTCCTGAACTGTGCTGCCTTAGCTGAAGCTGTAGCTGTGGAGGAACCCCACATCTGTGCTCATTTTGGAAGCACTGCCTGCAAAGCTGGAGGATCTCTCTTTCCTCTGAGGTCATTTCAGTGGGGAATCTCATAAGAAGACATGATTCACCCTGATAATTCAAACTCACATCTGGTAAGTGGCCCAGCTCCCCCGTGCTATCAGCAGGAGCCTCCTGGGGACTGGGTTTCCACCATCGCCTTGGGGTCTGGCCCTGAGCTCTAACACGTGCCAGGAAATGGTTATTTGCAGGATCAGTGCTATTATCTGTCCCCACATGTAGCTCCTCTCTGGGAGAAGCCCTCTGTTCAGGAGAACATCAAGTTCTGCTTAGCCATTTTGGTCACTGGGCCAAAATCCTTACACTTAGCACTTCTGGCAGTGGATGTCATTTTTCCATTTTTTTTTGTAATTAACCCTTGCATCATCACACTCAGAGAAGACGAGTCACTCTCCAGAGAGGGGAGAGTGAAACACGGTGTGGAGATGACCTTCT
The DNA here is from genome assembly GCA_013400915.1 of Pardalotus punctatus. Lineage (NCBI taxonomy): Eukaryota > Metazoa > Chordata > Aves > Passeriformes > Pardalotidae > Pardalotus > Pardalotus punctatus. Next base: position 170,067 of record VZTX01010353.1, on the reverse strand, counting down.
TCCTACCTTTCTCCATCCAAATATCTTTGAAACATCCGCCCTTCCAGCAGAGCTGCTCTGTCCTTGTTCCCAGCACTGTGTGCACACTGGCAGCTGGACCAGCTGGAGAAGGGAGAGCCTCACTCTGTGGCAATTTAACCTCTTTCCCAGCGGTTGTTCCTGGTGAAAAAGGCTCAGCCTTGGCAGCTGGGTGATTCTCCATCCCTTCTGCTCCCAGTCCATCCTCCCAGAGCCTGCTCCTGGAAGGCAGAGAGGCTAAAGGAGCCGTGAGCTTCCTCTTTCACACAACACTTTAATTCCTCCAGTAACTTCTGGGAGCAGCTGGGAGTTCCTGTGAACTCCCCCAATAACCTGGGACATCAAGGATTAAATGCTCCAAGTATTTTGTCTTAATTTGTTGGAGTTTGAGGTTCACCAGGGTTATTCCCAAGTTAGAGGGGAGTGACAGACTTCCCCAGAGAAGCCTTTTCTTGAGGGGAGATGTGCATGGGCTGGAGGCAGCAGCTGGTGCTGCTCTGTGGACTGTCCCTACATGGTCCAGCTCATTCAGAGGAATTTGTTTGCACTGTGGTGGTTTCGTTACTCCTCAGTTTTGCTGGGAAAAGCCCAGCAAGGCAAGGGTGAGCATTTTGATTTGCCTACCACAAGCCATGCCTTCAGGTATTGAAAAAGAAGCCAGAGGGTTTAATCTTGATTAATACCCACTGATGAAGGGCTGATAGTTGGATGAGAACCAAGAGGTTTTGCCAGCTGAGGTGTGACTGCTCCCTGGAGCTCAGGGCAGCTCCTCCAAGCCCCCTGCCACATTCCCCCAGAGCCTCTCTGCAGCCTTCCCTTTTCCTATTAAATTCAGGGCCTCTTCCCAATGCATCATCTCCCTGGATGTATCCAATTAAGGCCTGTTGACAGCCCAGAGCAGACTTACACCCTTAGGATTAGAGGCATGTGTACGTCTTCATACAGGCAGGGACAACAACAGGGTGTCTGGCTGGCTCACTGGGAGAGCAGCGGGGAAAGCTGAGCAGCCTGGAGAGGGAAGAGGAGCCAGGGAGAGGGAGATTTGCACCCCCAATTATCCTTGCATGTGGGAAGCCTGTATGCTGAGTGTTTCGTGTGGTTTACACAGCGTGTTTACATGGGCCATAACCCTAAACAAAGCTGAAAAGCATGGCTGTAGCTCTGGAAAGAGAAGTCCTGGAAACCCCTGGTTTTCTGCACATGAGAAAGTTTTGTTCTTTAAACACACAGATGTTTTTAAATGAAAAATCACTCTTTTGACCTTTTCTGAGTGTGATCATGTGGTCGGGGCTGACATTAACCACTGCACAGCCGTTTGCCTCCGCTGCAGGCAAAGCTCAGCGAGGGGTCTGCAGGGCTTTTGGTGTCACCTGCCTTGTCCCACAGCTCTGGGAGGTGGCTCCTGTGCCCTGGGTGCTTCAGGGAGCTGGGGTGAGGTATGGCAACGTTTAGGGTTTACTCCTGCTGTACTGGAAACAAAAGCACTGAAGGTTTTTTTTCCTGCTCAGTAGCTGAAAAAGTTGTGGCTTAGTTTTTTTATGTATCTCCCTTTCTATCAGTAAGAGCTTCTAAGCATCTCTGTCCACCTCAGCCAGTGTGTTCTCCTGATGGGGAACTCATATTCTTGAGGGATTTGTTGTGGTTGCTTTTGGGTTTTCTCTACCTAGCTGTGTGTTTTCTTCATCCAAACAAATGTATGGGACCAGCTCAGAGAAGGAAGGAGGGGATGTTACCAAGTGGATTTTACCAAGCCCCCTTTGCCTTACAGGAGTAGCAAAAGTACAATGAATCTAGTGAGCCAGAACCATGAATATAACAATAAAAATATGTTTAAGATCCTCCTAAAGTGTGGCACACATTCTGCCTTTGACAGTTTGATTTTCTGGTGCCAGCTGCTCCCGAATGAAACGCTCCAGTCAAAGGAAAAACAAAACAAAAAGAATTTGCTTTTTCTCTGCTCCTCAGTGATGAAAGCTGATGGGATGGGATTGTTTTGCTTTGCTGCAGCACCCCACGGCCAGCCTTGGCCCGCAGCTCCACGAAGCTGTGCTGCAGTGGGCCTGGCTGGTTCAAGTTAGAGACGGGCAGCTCGGGAACCCGAGTGCTCAGCCAACAATAATGTTCTGGCTCCCGTGTTTGTTTAACCTCGCTCTCCAGTGGATGGATATACAGTCTGCTAAAGCACTTATCAGTCTATAATGCCTTCACACTTCTGTGAGCAGTAATGTGGAAGTTGTAGACAGGAGCTTGTGCTGCAGCTTGAAAATGTCTTTTAGCTTTAATGAGGCTGATACTCGCAGAACTGAAGGCATGAGTTCTTGTTTGGGTGCTGCTGCTTGATCCTGTCTGTCTGGGCCGTTGCATGGGGTGCTGCTGCTGCTGGTAGATGTATTTGTGAATTTGAACATAATAACAGAGTGCAATTCAGGGCTGACTGCTCTGAGGTGAGATCCCGGCAGTGCTGGCACAGAAAACGCTGTTGTTTGAGAGCAGCATCTTTATGTCCTACTGCTGAGCTGAAGAAATAGCAGAAGTCTGACAGGAATAAACAGGAGCACATGGCAAATTGCTGGATTACACTTTCACGTGCTGCACAGGAGACTGTGCTGTGCAGTCTCTTGATTCCTCATCCCGTCAGTTTGCATCTCTGAATGGCAAAAGAAGCAGGGGCAAGTGCAAATTGCACCCAGGAGCTCCAAATGCTGGGGTTTGCTTGTGGGCTGGTGTAAAAGATGAGTTGATTTTTAAATCCCATTAGTGCAATTATTTCTTCTTTTTCTCACTCTATTTTGCTGTAGTTTCTGGCCCTGGCTTAACTGACATCCTTGGGGTGATCCTTTGAACCGTGCAAAAATCATCTGGTTAGGCTTTTGTTGGAAAATCAAAACTTCTTTTTTTTTTTTTTCCACGGGTCCAGCAAGCATCCTAGATATTTGATTACACCTGGCTGGCTGTCAAAGCCCATGTGAGTTTGGGATAGGGCCAGTCAGAACTGATTTACAATTTTTTCAGGTATGCCATGTGAAGTTTATGGTTTGATGTGATTTTGATTTGAACTCACTGGTTTTAAATGAAGTTTGCTTTGAATCTGGAGATAACAGAAATTCAAAGGAAAGCTCAAAGAATGCAGGTCTTCTGCATGATTTAAAAATGGAAATATATTGTTCATACTGGCTCTTTGGAAGTGAAATAACTGCATTTTTGAGAAAGCTAAAGTTAATAACACACCTTGAATACACATGCAATCTGGGCCATCATCTAATGGAAATCCCTGTAGCTCCTTTTCGCTTGCCTCAAACTAAACCAACTTATATGACAAAATGAAATAGCCCTTGCATCTCGTACTCATTTCTGAATCACAGCCCTGTGTTACATCTGAGGAAATTTCCCTTTGGAGATGAACACTATCATTGTAAAGCAGAGGAATTCATCATCATGTCACATTGCAGGCAAACTACTGGTGCCCTGTCCATGATGTTTCATACACAGAAAGGTCACTCTCCAATTGCTAAAAAATCCAGCCAAATCTTCAGCTGAAAACTGTGTCTCTGTGCTAAGGAAGCTGTAATAACATGCTAATTGAATACTAAGTCTGCAAGGTCCAGACACATCAGCTGCTCCAGGTTCAAAGTGGACGTGTCTGTGCTGAGACTGGACACAGGGACTGGCAGCAGGGCTTTATTTCATCCTGCAGGAGATGTAAGCTGCTTCCCAATCCCACAGCCAAATCCTGTTCTTCATTACACAGGGAGAATTGACAGATGAGATTTCCTCTGACTTCTGAGCCAACTGAATCTGGGAGTAATATAGCATCAGTGTGTTACCCCAGGAGTTTCATCAGCTTCCAGTTGATAAAGCTTTGCTGTGGATCACCTGCCCACATGCCTTTGTCCCAGAGCGGGATGCGCTGCAGTTTTTCATCTTTTGCCATCAGACCTTTAGGCACCCCAATGAAAACAGGCAAAGGCAGACAAAGAGCATGAAACAGTAAAACAGTGTTATCAGATACAGGGGGCAAGGAGAGTTTTGGGGGAGAAGCTGCATCTGATGAGCATCAGCAATGAGGGGAAGTTGCTGCTGTGGATGTAGCAGTAGACTGTAAGCTAAGGTGGCTGTTGAAAGAGACAGAGGACACAGCTTTCTTTCCTCATTTTATGCTTAGAATCTATACTGCTGAATATCAGATTTGGTTTTAGTTTTTTATTTTATTTTCTGCAACAGAAAGCCATTGTTAGTGCACATAAGAATAAGTATGTGTACCAGTTTGGGAAAAGTAGCTTTGAATGTTTTCCTTAAGTTATAGGGGCCAACCTGGAATGACCCAGTGCTGACTTTCATAGTTGGGCAAACAACTCTGGGCTCAGATTTCTGATGGGATAAATCCACATTTCTGATAAAGACACTTGTCCTAAAGCATTTCTGACCAGAATCTAGAAGAAAACCCAGAGCAAATTCCTTGTACCTTTGTTGTACAATTTCCATCTGAGCTCTGTGGGCTCCTGAGGTTTGAAATGGTCAGAGAAATTGGCTGGGTTTGGAGGTGTTTGTTGGATCCCAAATGGTGGCCTTTTTAATGGTTCGGTGCTCACTAATGTGGGCAACTTCATTTTTCCCTAACTCCAACCCAATTCCCAGCCTAAATGAGAAAAGCAGTGCAACAGCTTTCAGAACAGATTGGAGGTCTGTGCTGCAGTCAGCAAACTGGGTGGTGTCCATGTGGCAGTCAAGCTGCCTTACAATATTGGGCAATAAACAAGCAGGAACCTTTCTGATATTTAGCAACTGCACCATAGTTTCTCATCCTTGGGTAAGATTAACCTTAGGTCGGCAAGAACAATACCATATTTCAGAATAAAAGGGCTGGGTGACTGCCAGCACCCTGGTCTGGCAAGGGAGGGAGAAAGTTTTCATCTGTAGGGGATGTGTTAAAATGCTGCTTATGTCATGGTTGGGATCCTGTGGTATGTGTTGAGTTAAATACAAATTACATTCTGCAGAGCAGTCAGCTAAATATTGTAGATTAATTAGGTTTCAGTATTACAGTTGAAATCTGTTCTGTAGCTGGATCTCCAAACAACAGAAGATGTTCTGTTCATGCCTCCATGGGTTTTGTATCAGTGCACGGGATTTTCAGTGCACTTTCACAGCCTCACTCAGTTTTGTGCTCCATAAATAGCTGGTACTGTGGGTATTACCACGAGATCCTGTTCCTGCCTGCTCCAGGGTTGCTATTTTGCCAGCAGGACAGGGTATAGCCCATTTCACCCCAGAAACACGCTGTGCTGTCTGTCTGGGTGCAGAAGTGTCAGCAGCACGGTCCCCAGCAGAAGGGAGTGGGGAGAGGCAGCGTTGGGGGCTCAGTCTCCACTTCACCCTCCTCTCCAGAAGGAGGATGCTCCCCACGGCCTGACCAAGCACCCACAATGGCCTTTCGCAGCCAGACGGAGCTCAGAGACACGGTCTGGAGGAAGCCCTGCCATGGGACACCAGATGGGATTTTGGGAGCAGACAGATCTGTGCACTGGAGGTTTGCTCTGCTTCCAGCCGCCCCTGGGCATGCAGACAGGCACGTCCGCTCCAACCATGGTGCCAGAGCTGAGCAGGGCAGCATCAGAGCTTAAATAGCAGCTTTTCTGTCTGCATTTAGGATTATTTTGATGTCACAATGCCGAGAACCACCAGTGTGTGTAAAGCCTGTGGTGTCTGACCGTGCTTGCTCGGCAGGAAGGTCAGAGTGGGATGGGATCTGTGTTCACCCCACTCCCGTGGGGAGCTGTATCCTCACACCTGGGTGTGCTCTTGGAAGCATTGGAGCACCTTTTTGTGGCTCATGGCTTTTATGGCACACCTGTGTGGTGTGGGGAAACATCATCCTCATCTTCCAGAGGATGCTCAGGCTTGGAGAAGCCAAGTGCTGCCCAGAGGGTTGTACTGGGGCCGTGCACTGGGTGCAGTTGGGCTGGGTCATCGTCCAGCACCCAGTGCACAGGATTTGTGATCCTTAACCTGTGGTTCAGCTGTGACAGGAACCCATCAACGCAAATTCACATTGCCTGAAGTCACGGGATGGCTGGGAATCATTCACAAGGGCGCCTTCCAAAATTTGCTCTTCAGCAAATTTTCCCATATTACTTTGAAGGAAATTGAGTTGATTGCAATAGTAAATGTGTTTTTGATGTGGCAAAAAGCTAAGTGCTCCCAATATATCACTTTTCCCTTTCTGCTGACACATTCCTCGGTCCCCCTGAGTAAGAGAAGGAAAACAGGAGAGGCGGTTTGAAGAACATGTTGTGCCTTTGATTGACAAGAGGTTGTATAAATCAGTCAAAGGGAATCCTCCAGGCATTCCCTCTTGTGGGAAGATCCCACAGTGCTCTCTGGCCTTGATCGTTCTGTCTGTCGATGTTTGTGTACAAAATGTGTGGGTGGGAGACGAGCTGGATTTGAACCTCCGAGAGGAACAGACATCAGCTCTTTTAATTGAAAGCAGCTTCCTCTGGCGGGGGATGACATGGGCTTCCAGTAACTAGACACAAATAGTTGCCGCATACTTTGGAGCACACACTAAGCTCCTGTGGATATCCCAGTTGCTGTGTGGGTCTGAGAATCTGGATAAGCCCCAGTGAGTGAAGTTTGGAGCACTGCATGATGCTGTCATTCTTCAAAGCAAATACTTCGGTGTTTGGTAACACCCTGAAATGAGAAGTCTATCTATGAGTTCTTCCCTCCGCAGCTGTCAGGTGCTTTAGCTGCTGGTTTGCATCACTGCAGCGAACTGGAGGATGTTAGGACATAATCTGTTTCTCATAAGCGTGAATTCCTGTGAATAGCCATGAGGAGAGATGATTTTCTGTCTTCCAGGCCATTGGAACTTGTAGCTTAAAAACATTGGTATTGCAGTGATGGAAAGAATCATTTAGATTAGAAAAGACCTTTAAGATCATTGAGTCCAACCATTAACCTAAATAATAGGGGCCTCGCTGCTGCCACGTTCTAGGGATGCTTTAAAAGCAGAGGTGTGAAAGACTCTCCCAGCAGATGATTCTCAGGCTTGGCAGGTGTGATGTGACACTCAGTGCCTGGGCAGAATTTCGGCAGGGATGGATTTACCATGTGTGTTAGAGCCTGGTGAGATGGTGGGGTCTGTAGGTGACAGGGACTGTTTATCCAGTCCAATTGTTTTTGGAGAAACTTAAAGAACTTTTTGTGCCATTAGCTAAGTTTACTGGCCAGCAGCTAGTGGAGAAGAGTCTCTTGTTATTCATCTCTGTGAGACTTTTCCTCACACTTCTGGATTAGACTCTTCTAAAAGAACCTTTTAGACCAGGACCACTTTGAAACACTTGTCTGGGTAGCGATGGATCAGCCTCAGCGGGGGGAAGCTTATCTAACCTGTTCAAACCAGGCCAGTCTGACAGCCCACGTGGCCTGAACACAGGCTCTTTATGCAATGCTCAGATTTTTGCTAATATTCTCAGGCAGAAGCAGAAAGTGCTAGGGTTCACACACGCACACAAATCAAACAAGGCATTTAAAAGTTATCAGAGATTTCCAGCCCACCTCAGCAGGGGTTTATTTTGGGTTGGATTCAAACTTTTGGTGCAGGTCTGGGTGATTTCTTAATACAGGTTTTCACTCATCCATTAAGTGGCACTTAAAAAGCACCGACCGTCAGTACTTGTGTTTCTTTCAGCCACCTTTTTGGACCAGTAGAGCAGGAGGAGAAATAAGAATAAGAACAAAATCATATAAAAGTAATGAGACCTTTGTTCATGTCAGAGAGCTCTCTGACCATATAAATTGCAGATGTGGGTAAGATAAATTCCCTAGCTGGAGAGGTATTAAAATAAAAACCATGCTCCCAACAAGAGACAGGCTGCTGAAAACGCAAGAAGGGAGAGTTGCGAAACCGTACATGTCGAATTGCTGGCCTGGATTTCAAATGCCAAAGATAGTTTATGTAAAGCCTTGCTCTGCTGTAAAATGTAACACTATCCACTGGCTAGCCTCAATGAAGCTTGGTCCCAGTTGTTTCAAAAAATAAATAAACTAAAAATCTTCTTCCAGCCCATTAAAGCTGATTTATGTTTTGCCCATAGATTCCTCTGTGCTGGATCTTGAGGGACTCAAATTTTAAAGGGGATTACCTCACTTTTAGCCAATCTGCTTTCTCATTCCCAGGCATCCCAGGCTCTCTTTGCAGTGCCCAGACTTCACCTGTCAAGACCAAGAGGGCATTTCCATGCAGAATTACCAAGTGGGCATAGGATTTTGAATGGCCAGAATCATCTCTGTTAATTCTCGTTTCACTTCAGGTTTTTCTTTTCGGTTTAATAATCAGATTGCTGATGGGAACAGCTTTACTGGCAGCACATCAGCACGAGGAATTCCCTCTATTCCTATGGTAATGACAGTCAGTGAGTTCATCAAAGGGTTGTGAATTCAGCAGGTACCTTTCAGATGCTCCAGGAGCCTCTGCTCTAAGTATCCTTCTAATGTAGCAGTAGCTTTTTCCTTGGTGGACATTTCCTTTCTCCTGTTTGCTGGGAAGGTGAAGGCTGTGGTCCTGCATGTTTCTAGTTTGGAGCAGCTTCACTGAGCAGCGTGTTTTCGGGGTAAATCCTACCATTTCTTGCAGCTTCATTTCCACATCTGACGTGCTGATGGCACTGCAAGGCTCTCTGGTATTTAGATTCTGGCTTTTTTTTGAGCTTTTCATCCATGAAAGCACTTGGGATTCATCTAGTTCTTTACTGAAGAGAGCAGTTTGCCTCCAGTCTCACTGCTGTCTGCCACGGAAAGGCTGCAGGTGTAGGAAGAAGGCGATTCCACCCGCAGAACTGGTTGGCAAAGGAGAAAACCAGTTTGCTTCAATTGGGTTGGAGAGGCAGGACTTTCCTGGCCACACCTAATTCCAAGTTTACAGGGCCACCCGTGGCTGCCCTGGGGTTACAGTGACAGCAGGTTTAAATAGAGCACTGCTGGAGCACCTGGAGGTACCTCCAGCCTGTCTGAGCCAGATGTTCAGGGCTGATCCTCACTTGGACTCCAGTGGGAAGAGTCCTGGTCCCTTAGGGTGGGAGCAAAGTTGTTCTAAATGCTGTCCTAGACCTGGTACCAAATCCAGAGGAGATTGTTGGCTGCCATCCAGCTGCTGTGCGTCTTCAGCTCCTCTTCATGTTTCTGTTTTTCTTACTGTGGTGGAAGACCTGGAAACTTGACTTTTGAACAATATCAGGGTATTTCGAAGCATTGTTATTGTGCATTACTTTATCCTCGTGGCACACCTGGACTTTTTTTCCCCACTTTAAGCAGCCACAGTCCTTCCTCGCTGTCATCTGCATCAGTTTTGGTGTTTCTTTTTTCCAGATGTGTCGAACCAAGGTGATTGACCTGAACGATGGTGTCTCCCAGTATGCCTGGTACCCCTGCACAGCCAACTTCCAGTACTCCCACATGACACAGACCATTTTCTGGCTGAAGGTAGGAAGTGCACACATCGTTCAGAAGTTTCCTCTTCGCCTGCCTCTACAAAGTTTCTCCAGCAGGCAAAATGTCATGGGAAAGCCTTCCCAGGCCCAAGCTGCTCCTTTCTGAAGTGTGTTTGGAGCAAAAGAGCAAAACAATGTCTTTGAGCTCTGCCTAGAGAGTCAGTAATGAAGTCCCCTCGTGTGTGACAAGGCTATTGAATTTCTGAGAGGGTTCAGCTTCAGGGCTGTTTGACTTGAGTTTATCTAGTTTGTGTAGGAGAGATGGGAAGAGAAGATTTCTGTGTGACCTGGGATGGGAATTCTTCTTTTAAAAGTCCTGGACCGAATCCTGGGGATTTTTTAAAGCCCACCACAGCTCTCCACCTCAGGCTTTGTGGGGTTTTTGTTTTCCCAGGCTTATTTTTCCCAGCCTATGGTGGCTGCAGCAGTCCTGGTTCACTTGGTCACTGACGGGACGTATTACCTGGACCAGAAGCAGGAGACCATCGGTGTGCAGCTGTTTGACACCAAAGAGCAAAGCCACGACCTTGGTAAGCCTGTGTTTTATAAAACTCTCTCTTTATTGCTTGCTTCGTCTGGTGATGCCCCATTCATCAGTACCCCTGCTCAGATTTTTTCAGAATTAGACAAAAAAAAGGTGCTTGCTCAGTGCTCCAAGCCCTGAGTCTCACTGGAGTTTGTTGAAAATGATACATTATTCTGTACAGACATTTCTCCATAGCTGTTCACTGTGTGATCAGAAGTGATCAGCTCCTCTCAGTCACTAAAATCAGCACTATCTCAACACTTCACACCCAGCAGTGCCCTGGAGGGACCCTGAGAGTGCTGCAGATGAACCCTGGGGAGCAGGCAGTGAGGGACCTGCACCAGCAAAGGCTTCTGTTTCCCAGGCTGTGTTGGGTGATCTCTACTCCTGCTCACAGGGAGGTCTCCAGGGCTATTTCATGGCCAGCATTCCTCAGGTGAAGCATCTCAGGTGGTGAAGGTCCCACCCCAGGGCCCTGCCAGGCTCCTGGCATGGCCTCAAGCAGATGTTCCTGACAGAGGCAGGAGCTGCCCTCGTGCTGGAGTGCCAGGATAGAGCAGTTCTGTCTCTACCCTTGACGCTGGGCCCTGAGCTGGGGAAGTCGTGTGGGGTGAATTGATCCAGGCTGTGTTTAAGCTCCAGGACCAAGGAGCTCTCCCGAGCTCCCAACTCCGTGTCAGGGTAGGACTTGCATAATCCCTTTCCAGATGTTCTCTGCCTTTTTTCTCACTGGGAAGAAAGCTGGCCAGGTCACCTCGAGAGCAGTTTTTAGGGAAACATAGCTCCTATCCCCCAACTTTTTCTTTTACCATAACTTCTCAATTTTAACAAGCTGAAAACTCAAATGAGCTTCTTACTAGTGACGAGAAGGAGAAGGGACACACACACGGAGACAGGTGCTGGATGAGAATCCAGGATAATATAGAATTTGGTGGGGTGTGGAGGAAAAAAAAAAAGGGAATATGTGTGGTATTTGTTGTCCAAGAACAAACTGAAATTTGTAGCAAGTTGTGCAGGTTGAGTCAGGATGGCTCCCAGTTTGCCAGAGCCCTTGGATTAATTTTACCCTCCTTTTGTAAAACAGTGGCACATAGCTCTATCCCTCTGAGAAATAAATGCTGGAGATGTGAGCATGCCAGCAGTACTTAATGTGACATTTTATAGGGACAGACAGACAGAGTGGGAGAGAAAGAGAACAAGAAAGAGGAGCAAAGAGGAAACTGAGGGTTAGGTTTTGAAATCCTCAATGAAGTTGCAACACGGGTTTGGCATGGCTCAGCCTGATGTCTGGACTTCCTCCCAGCTGAAATGCTGCTTTCATCATGAAAAAGCCCCTTTGACCTTTCAGAAGAGGCTGCCTGGAGCAGAGGAGAGGTGTAGGTGGGCTCCCCAGCAGTTCTCACTCAGGCAGGGCTCCCCATGGCTGTTCTGTCTGAGTTCTGACAGTGACATGAAGTCCTGTTCTGGGATATTGTGTTTCACATGTTGACATCATCACCGTGGCAAGCTGGGAACTGCAGCTGAGATGCAAATTTTGGCATGCACTGGGTGCAGGACTGAGTGAGACACTCAGGGAGCCTTAAGCAGAAGTTAGTGGCAAACTAAAGGTACATACAAAAGGAAATGGCAATAATTTAAAGCTTGGTCAGTCCTCAACGTGCTAAAGACACTGCTATGAGCAAAACACAATCCAGACATGCAGTTTCCCACCTTGATCAGAGCAAGTGGAAATAATATGAAGCTTCTTCTAGGTCCTGGTAGGGGATGGAGAGTTTGGGATGCCAAACACCTCAGTGCTGTTGGTTCAGAGCTGTTGTAGCCACCAGGGTTCAGCTGCTGAGCATCAACCAGAAGGTGCAGAGCTACAGAAACAGGGCTGATCCTGAGACAGCTCTGACTGCCCCAGGGGCACCTGTGCCTTCTTCATGGCTCAAGGCAGGGGAATTCAATAACCCTGACCTGTCCAGCCCCCGTTTACCTGGTCAGGATCAGAAATAGCCAGCAAGAGCTGCACAGCTCTGAGGGTCTGCTCTGTTGTGGACACCACCTGAGTGCAAGGAGTGAAATGGAAGTGAATAAACAGCCTCATACCATAAAGTCTTTCTTGGCTTTCCATCAGAGAAGGCAGAAACTTCCAAGGAATTTGGGAACCTGGGATTTTGAGTATTAACTGCACCTGTTTGTAAGTGAGAAACGTGCACCGTTCCACAAGAAGCTGATATCAAAAGACCTGTGGGAGGCAAGTAGACAGGGAGGTTATTGCAGGGTCAGGTAAAGACCAAAACAAAAAGAGGTTGGCTTTTATTTTTTATTTTTTTTATTACAGGAAGATTTTTTTAAAGTAGAGGGTGGGAGATAGATGTTTAAAGAGCATGTCTTAATTCACAGGAAATCACTTTCTAAGGAGAAAAATGAAAGCCTTTTTATTCCTTCCCTTTTGAGTCAAGAAATCCGAACTGGGGAAAAAAAAATAATAACAGAAATCCCTGAGCCAGTTAAACATGCAAATAGAATTTATTTTATTTTCAGATTTGTAAATGTATCAGGGTAGCCAAGGGGCCTGGGCCAAAGCCATTGCTGGGGGAGCTCCAGTGAAGCGAATGGATCTGGAGCCAAGCTGATCCTCGGAGTGATGCCATGGAGCTGTGGAGGCAGAGCCTTGCAGGCAGCCGGCAGGCCATGAATCCCAATTAATGAATTTTGAGGGCAGCCGACAGCTGTCTGTCCTCTGCCTTACCCCTGAGATGGGTTTGGCCCATTTGAATTCAGATTGCTTCTACCTGAAGGTGGGAATCTCTTCCCAGCTGTCGCTGAGTGCCTTCTCTGCTGGCGAAAAGGGATTAAGAAATCTTCTTGCCACCTCTCTGGTGTTTCTGTGCACCTCAACCTCGAGATGCTTTTATTTCCCCAAGGCACAATTCTTTTCTTAGCGAGTGAGATCACCTGTAAAATCCTCAGCGGGTCCGTCGCCCTTTTTTAAAATCTCGGGCACCAAACTTGCCTTTTTTAGCAAAGAACAAGATACCTTAAGCCTAAAACTATCGAAAAAAAATTCAAATCTGGGCACATTCAGTGGAGAACTCACGCAAACAAGTTTTGCACTGAGTGCTAATGACATGCACAGCTCCCAACGAGCCCATGGTGCCTCGGCCCCGGTGCACAAAGCCCCCCAGCCTGCCGGCCCCGTTTGATGCTGCCCATAAAGCCCCCAACTGTCCTCCAGGACCCATTTGACAATAGTGTGACTCCGCTTCCCCTGTGCTGGTTGCTCCTGATTTAGCAGAGCACAATAGAGATGTAGCTGTGGTCTAAAGAGGCGGCTCCGCGGGCCAAGAGAATGGCAGCCTTTCTTCAGCTGTCTGGAGGGATCTGCTTCTCTGCTAAGCTCTCCGGAGCGATTTGGGAAGCCCCTCCAGGCAGCTTACCATAACTTTTCAGCTCTATAGGGCCATTCCTCCGGGTGAAATGCCTCTGAAGTGCCCACGGCTTCGGGAAGCAATTGTGTTAAGCCTGACCCTTCCTCTGATCTTGTCTCTCCTCTGGCAGGTGTCCACGTCCTGAGCTGCAGGAACAATCCCCTGATTATCCCCGTCATCCATGACCTCAGTCACCCTTTTTATCACACCCAGGCTGTCCTCATTAGCTTCAGCTCCCAGTTTGTGGCCATCTCCGGGGTGGCCCTGCGTTCCTTCCACAACTTCGACCCCATCACCATCAGCAGCTGCCAGCGAGGACAGACCTACAGCCCTGCGGAGCAGAGGTGAGCGTGTCAGCCCCGCTTCCCTCTGCCTCTCAGCCACCACCCCCAGCGCCGGCCGGGCTGGGGAGGAGGCAGGAGGGGCACAGCAGCTGAACCCTGCTGACCCCTTTGTGTCACGGGGAAAAAACCGGCAGCGTTCTCATTGATCAGGATGGATGGGACATTTAACCCCCATGGGATGCTGTTAGTGAATTATTTCCTCTTCCTTTCTCCTCCCTCCTTTATGCCAAGCATGGAATTGGGGCCAGTTCTCTCCACACATATTTCCCAGCCCGGCATCGCTTTCGTCACTCTCACACCAGTTCAATCTGTGGTGCTTTGTGCTGCCAAAGTGCCACGGGGACCTCCCAGGGCAGGGATTGCAGGGACACAGAGTGATGCCTGTGCCCTGGAGGGGCTGGATCCTGCCAGGTGCTCAGCTCTGGGCTGCAGGGCCATCAGCATCTGCGGTGCTTTTATGGCTGGATAGGGGCCCTCAGCACCTCTCTGGATCCGGCCCCCATTCTGAAAAGCTCTGTGGGACCCCCCAGGATGAAAGGTTTATGGCTACCGTTTTATTCTTGTTGTTATTACAGACACATCAATAGATCACCACCAACCCCTCTCAGTCTCTGCTTTACAGCATCCCACTGAGATTGTGACCTTTCATGGCCTCTGGTGCTGCAGCTTCATGGATCCTTTCAGCGAGGCAGTGAAAAGAAGAGGGGAGAATTTAGCAAAACCCCATAAAGAATATTTTTTTTTCTTCCTTTGTGAATTCAAAGTTGTGAGCAGTTGTCATACCATCGCAGCAGCAATAGTAAAACAAGTTGCATATCCCAGCAAACCTCTGCTCAGCCTCCTAAGCAAGCTGTCAGGTTTTTTGATAATGTTCTGGCTTGTTTTTAGGACCTGCTTTTATTCCAGGAAAGGCGGGAGGGTGAGAAGGGGGAGAGGGAAGGGAAAATAAAATAAAAAAAAGGAGTATATCTACAGCTAAATCAATCCAGTCAGTGTGTTCTGACCTAGATTCAAGGCGTCTGATCATTCTGTGCAATAGGTTGTATAAATTCAGAGGCCCAAAGACAGCAGGATCAAGTTTCAGATGAGAAGTCTGGTGGTGGAAGTGTGGCCAAATCCCAGCGCAGGAGCAGGACAGGAAAAAAGCGAGGAAGCCCCAGTGGAAGGAGATGGTGAGAAGCCACAGGGAGCTCAGAAGCACAGAGACACAGGGCCACATTCCGCTGCCCTCTCAAGTTTTCAGTAGGAATTGAACCATTTGTTCACTTACAGAATTAGAAGTACTCTGCAGTTAGAAAGTTATTTCCTTAATAAAAAATGCATTCCCCTTAGGCAAAGCCTCAGAGAGCCTCTGAAACCCAGCAATCCAACCTTTAGAAATCTCTTGGGGGAAGAATCACCCGCCTTGTGCCTCTTATTTTTCTTGATTTTTTGGCATTGTTTTGGTTTTGGGATGCACTGAACCCTCTCAGCCCCTTGCTCTCAAAAACTTCAATCCAAGCCTCGCTTGTTCAAAGTAACGTTTTAGGTCCTGCAGGTTCCAGCCCTGGATTGATCATAAACTCTCCTGTGTCTGTCAGGGAAGCAGAAACTCTCTGAAGTGAAGAGCTGATCCAAAGGCAGTTGAAATCAGTGGAATTTTTTCCAGTGATGACAGTGCTGCAGTGGAGAGTCCTCAGTTTGCCTTGGGATGGGATCATTTGGGGTGACCGGATCTGTTTTCTTTGTATAAAATCCCCAAGCAATTCAGGTATTGCTGTAGCAAAGATGCGCATTAAGTTGTGCAGTCAGGAAATAGGTGACAACTTTGCTGTCACCTGCTGTCTTTTTCTTTGGTTATTTTACACAATCCAGGGAGAACATAGAAAGATAGATTTTAAAAATGACTTCTGAATTTGGACTTCTGCTTCCCCTGCTCAGTCTGCCCATCAGTCTCCCTTAGAGTGCCAGTTCCACCCTGCCCATCTTTCCCTTCTCCTACTTCCCCACTGGTTGCATTTGCCTAATATTATTTTTTAAGTATTTATTTAAATTTTAAAGGAACTTGCCTTCCTGTGTGTAAGCACCAATTATACTGCTTTCATTTTCCTCAAGTCCACATGGATATTTTTGCCTGCTTTTTGGTTTCTCTCAACAAGAGGTATTATTTCTCTCTTTCAAGGAGAATTATTTTGCTTGGAGAGGATTTCCAGCCAGCTACAGATATTTCTAGGCAAGGGTGCAGATTTTAAAATTGTGAGGGAAAAGAAATATATTGTCCCTTTAAAGTTAACACAGTTTTTATTTTGAGGGGAAATGGATCCCTCCCATGGGTTAGTGACAACTTAATAACTGAAAATAAAACATGCACTCACTCTTCTTTCTTAAAATACATATTAGAGTTAATTTAGAGAAAAATGAGTTTAAATCTAAAAGTCCCATTTAACTTTAATAGGTAGTTGTCCTCAGTCATCAAGAGTTGTTTTGAAAATCCATTCCACCCTCCTGAAGACATTTGTAAAGAATTTGAAAATTCCTCCTCTGTACTTTCCAGTTGTATTCTTCCAGTTGTTGTTTTTTTTCTGCTGCCAGTGACTACAGGCTCTTTTTTTTTTGTTTGTTTTCAGCAGAATTTTACCTCACTGCTGGAGATGTGCTGTAAAAATGACACTCTTTATTTTCACACTGCATCCTTAGACCAGATATAATGGCCTGGTTAGTTCTTCTCTTGCTCTTTATAGCTCAAATTATTATACTTTTACTATTTCCTGTGTGGCCTCACGCAGTGGACGGTGAAATTGGGTGTGCAGAAGCAGAGGTGTAATTTCCACCCCGCAGTCACTCGAGCAGCAAGAAGGCCTGGTGTGCTGGAGCTGCCTTTGTCAGTGGTTCCTCAAAAACCAGATTTTTGTCTTTTTCACTGGGTAGGAAACATCAGCTGGGGGTCACCCATCCCTGGCGAGGCAGTTTGTGGGAAGTTCTGGTTTTCCTCGGTGGCATTTCCCTGCTGTGCTCACCAGACCTGTCCTCTCCTCCATCCCTCCTGGTGCCCCTCTTCCTCTCCTGGAAACTGCAGGCAGGAAAGCCCAGGGCACCCCAGTCCAGCTGTCAGAATTGTGAATTTCAGGAATTTCCATCTTTCTAACCCACCATTAACTCTGTGTTCATACTGGACAAGTCTCCTCCTGGCTGCCCACAGCTCTCCAACCTCCTTGCCCCACATTGTCACCACCTTGTGCTTTCTATGTGAGTGTAGCCAAAATATTTTCCTTTGTTTTGTTTGGTTAGACCTTGGCACAGCCTCACTGCTACGGCTTCAAAATTGCTTTTGCAGGGGAGATTTTGGGTTTCCCTCCCTCCCTAAGGTGCACAACCTGGGTGTTTGACACTGGTGACCGAGACCCAGCCCTGGCCACCACACCATGGCCTTGTGGAGAGGTTCCCTTTGAGCTGCACCCTTTGCTGCCCCAAAAAAACCCCAGGGATTCATAGCCCACTCCAGCTCTTCTCTTTGTCTTGTTCTCTCCTGCTGTCAGCTTCCCCAACAAGAAATGATGAAGATAAATCTTCAGCAGCAGAACAAATGCAACCGCCCTTTATAACTCTGGTTATTTTTTTTTCCTTTTTATGAGGGGAAAAAAGGGTTTCCTCGTCTCTTTTTGTTGTGAATTAATGCAACTTTCTCTTTCCCAGTTCGGCTGCCTTTCCCCTGCCCTGCATTCTGTCATTAAGCACAATCTCTGTCAGCTCGCTTTGGGTGAAATTAATGAATTTCTCACAGAACTGTTAATCATAGAAGCTTTGGTCCGTGACACGTGTTATAATTCAATGGGTTTTTAACCTTCGCCCCGTTTTGGTAATTGGCAAACAGCATCATTTGGCTTTTATTAAAGTGGAAGGCGATGCGTTTTCTTTGTTTGCCTGGGCAGGCTCTGGCAGGGGGACCTGTGGGGACACGGTCCCACTTCCGAGCTGGCAGGGTGACGGGGCTTTGAGAGCTTTATGGGTTCAATGTGGACCCCGCTGGCAGGAGCGGCTCACACCGCGGGGTGCAGGCAGGCTGGAGGCAGAGCCTGTCCCCAAGGACAATTTGCCCTGCCAGCGGTGGGGACAGTGAGGGGAACATGCTGGCTCCTTTCCCCATGGCTTACCTTGGGTTGGAGCAAGGGTTTTCTGTAAATCTCTGCGTTTAGCTGCATTTTGACCCTTTCAGTTTGAAGTAGGGCTTTGCTGTGGTCATTGTCAGAGTCAAAGCTGGTGGTCCTGAGGTGACATCACTGAAGGGGCCACTGGTGACACCACTGGTGTGGTTGCTGTCATGGACCAGATTTGAAGGCAAACACCTTTTTAAGAAAGGGCTTTACCCTCCTTCTGGTGGCACAGTCAGCACAAGTTCACCAGTCCCCATGCAGCCCCGTGGATCTGGGTAGATATTCCAGATTTTGTGTTAATATAAGGAGGCAATGTGCTTTAGCTGAAGACTGGAGAAGACTAATTAATTGCCACAGTTTCAGTTATTTATTTATTTATTTATTTATTTACTTATTTATTTAGCAAAGTATGGGGCTAGCAGTCTCTGCTTTTCAAAATGCTGCATATATGTTTGGAATAGAGAGAGAGAGAGAACCTTCTCTTGCCTTTAGAGGAGCCCCTAAAGAGGAGAACACAAACCCATTGTATGGATAAATATGTTGGAAAAAACCTCAGAAGGCACACATGTGTGAGTTGTGTGTATGGTGGCACAGGACAAAAACAAATTGCTTTTTAGATCTGCAGGCCAGGCTGTCCCAGACTGTGGAAAAGGGAGCTTTTCCTATGTCCAGGAGATAATGGTGTGGCCCTTCTCCTAAAAAGTGCCCACCATGAACTTTTAGGCTCACCTGAGCTTTTAGATACGTGTCAGAGCCATCACGAAGGAAACAAATAATTAAGGCACCATGTTAAGATGAGTTCTTGGAAAAGTGCTTGACCTCGGGGTTAGGAAATGAAAGTTTGGCTGTTGTAAGCTTTTCGAAAGAGGAAGTCCTGGATTGTTTTTATGTGAGGAAGGAAGAGCTTCACTTAATTGTTATAATTTTCTATAAACATGTTAAAATACAAATGTTTCTAGGATTGTGTCACTAAGGCCCCAATTTAGCAAAGCCCTGAGCTATTTGCTTACATCCCCCTGTACTCAAATCTATCAGTGGGACTTAACTGTGCTTTTGAAGTTAAGCACATATTTAAGTGCCTTGCTGAATTGGGGCCAATATTGGCACAGAGAAATACAGATTTAGAGCCTAATGACTGAGCTCATTTAGATTAGGGATGGGCAGAATGGATTTGAATAAAGTAAGAACTGGCTCAGAACTTCAGCCTACATGTGAAGCTAACTCAGTTCAGGGCTTTCTACCTCATTGAAACAGTCTGCCTTGATCTGTTTTGAACATGCAATGGAATGTGTGCAAGAAATCCACTGCTCCTTGCACTCACCTCGGCGTGAAGATGTTGTTCTAGGAAATTGTATGCTACCAGGGCAAGAAAAGGAACAAGTCAGTCCTGAAGGGGACCTAGTAAAATAAACACTTGTCAGGGAATATCCCAGGCACGGACACTTGTTCAAGTAAATCGTTAAAGTGGTCCTTGGGTCCCTTGTGTAGCTTTGCTCCAGACCACTTCATACTTCAGTGAGGAATCTGGGGAGTTAGGATAGACCAGGGATGATTTGAAATCATCCAGTTTCGATGAAGTCACCTGATTTTGACTGCAAGAAAATGGGATAAACTGTCCCACACCAGGAATCAACATGAGTTAAAGCTGAAGTGATTTTACACTCAGATACTCTTATATTGTTTCTTTCCTGAGGAATGCACATTTTCTGGAACATGTGATGATTGACCACTGCTAAATGGCAGTACCCATGCAAGAGCTTCTGTAATCCACAAATGGATATGATGGGTTCTTTGTCTAAACTTCCTACTTGGAGATATTAATTTCTCCTTAATTCTGCGTTTGCAGAGCTCAATTCAGGATTGTGACTTCAAAATTCATTGGGATTTATGGCTGACAGTAGCTGATACCAAATTGGAACCAGTAGCTAGAGAACCAGAAATATTTAAATTAGAAACATTTGGTGGCAGTGGTTGTTTTTTTACAAAAAGTGAATGGTTGTATTGTTTGTCACTGAAGTCATTCATATAGAGTTACAGACAGAGAGAGCTGCCCAGATGATCTGCTAACTGAGGCATAATCTGGAGCCTGGAGGGGGTGGCTAAAAATGTTCCCTGGCCATTTCAGAAGACCACAAGGGGACTTGTAAACAGAAAGAAGAACATCACAATAAGTGTTTCTTAATGCCTTTGTCTGTGGCGTTTCAGTTCTGTAGGACTTCTAAGCCCAGGCTTGCTCATCTGGTGTCCTGATCTGAACTCCAGAAACCAGATTCTTTTTCTCCTTTACATTGCTGGAAATGAAAAGCGATGCCACTGGCTGTGGTGACGTTGCTTCAGATTTCCCTCTGTGCAAATCGCAGGGGTTTTCTTGGGCTCGTCCTTCTCTCTGAAGCCATTCAAGTCTGAATTCAGTGCTACATTAACTCACAGAAGTATTAGATTAAATAAGCCTGCTATTATTTTGTTTTTTCAACTTTAGTGGAAGAAGGTTTTCAGATTTTGAGGGAGTTTTGCAACGGGCAGTCGAGGTTTGCAATATTTGCTTCTGAGAGTGGCTTGGCACTTGTGCTCCCTTTTTTCCCCAGTGAGTCAACTTCCTCAGCACTGCAGCCCTGGCACAGGAGACACTCGTGCTGCAGCCTCACCATCTGAGAAGTGGAGGGGAGCACAGTGAGAGCTGTTCCTCATGGGCCAGGGTAACAGGGACAGGTAACAGTGGGGGTTCAATAAAACACCATTCATCATTTGCACTCTCACTCCACATCCAGCTGCAGATATTCTTGCTGATGGCAACTGAGGGCTTGCTCAGCCAGCAGTGCCATGAAGTTGGTAGGGTGAGGAAGAGGTTGGTAAGGTCCTGCTCTGCTCGGGGAGCTGCAGGGTGTGAGGCCCATGGTGTGTAAAGGAGTGTGCAAAGCCTGTGGTTCACGCCCCTGCTTGATTCCTGTTAGCATTTGCAAGGCAGTAGCACCTGGCTGTTCCCCTCACCTTGTTTCTCTTCAGTGGTGACCACCTGGGCACAAGGATGTGCTGCCCACTTGTTCTGCTGCTGCCTCATCCACATCCTTATCGATGGCTACGGAGAGAAATCCACAGCAGTTTAAATCTCTGTGTCAGACTGCGAGATGCTGCAACCAGAAAACATGTGAAATCTTTGGTTGAGTGGGTGGGGATCCTCCTGAAGGCAGAATCACCCTGGACAGGCCAGCTCTAGCAGAAGATCACCCATTCTGCAGAAGTGATGAGCATCACAGTTATGCTGATAAACAGGGGTTTGTTGCATAAAAGGGTGTGGAGTTGGCCAACACAGAGGTGGAATTCTCCTTCCTCAGCCCTGTCAACAGCAATGCTTTGTGCACCATGAGGAAATAAGATATTTCTGAATATAGAAATTGTTTATGGCTCATCACACTCTGGGGAAGGGCCGGCAGTGAACAGGCAACCTTAAATTACAAGCAGTGGGCACTTCCCATATAGCACTAGTCTGGGACAGAGAAATGAGTTGTGCAGGTACATAAATACTGTCATTTAATCTGATCTAGAGCTCAGTAGAGACATGTGCAGATGTGCTTCTCTATCAGTAACATGGGGATAACAATACCAGCCCAGGTGTCTCACAGGGGTGTCATGAAAATTAATTAGATAATGTCTGCACAGTGCTTTGAACACTGCAAAACACCATGTACATGCTAAGTCAGGGCTTACTAAGCTGAACAGGGCTTTGGTGGCTGTTAACCCTATTTTCTAGGAGGCAGGAATAACTTGCTTGTAATCCATTTCAAAATCTGTGTATTGGTGCATTGCTTTCCCTTCTTTATGTAATTTTCTGTTTCTTCCCTACCCAAGCAGATTGTGAAATAAATCAATGTTTTCCCTCCTCAGAACTAATTTAACTGTATTACAATTAAATTTCATTTTCAATTTCAGCAGAAACAAATCACCTTGTAGGGGTCCTTGACCCAGAAATTTCATCTTTAATCCAGAAAAAGTCTTTGCACATAGAATCAAGGGATGGTTTGGGCTGAAGGGAGTTTTAAAGGTCATCTGCAGTAAACAGGGACATCTTTAGATCTGGTTGCTCAGAGCTTCTTCCAACCTGGCCTTGAATGTTTCCAGGGATGGACCCTCCACAGCTTCTCTGTGCAACCTGTGTCAGTGTTTTACAAGCCTCATTGGAAAAATATTTCTTCTTTCTCTCTAGTCTAAATCTCCCCTCATGCTTTAAGACCCTCAACATTTTCATTGCTGTTTTGTTGAGGGACTGCCCCATACTCACATTTGAACATGTGCTATAAATTTGACTCAGGTCATTAGAGATGGTGAAAGATTTTGTGTCAACCAGACATCTCCATGTATATAAAAATTAAACAAAAATCTCTTTTTGCAAGTTTTGCTACATGTTACAATAATTTTCCAGAGGGAGAACAGACAGTTTCCATCTGGGGAAAGATTTTATGGATGGCTGGACAGCAACTGGAGAGACCTGAAATGACAGCATGCTGCTGAGCTTGATAAGAGCTTATCAACACAGCTACACAGCTGATGTTTGGTGCTCCTCGTGAAGTGGAATAAAATGAATGTGATGATTTCAATCGAGCTTCTCAAAGATAAGAGTGTCTATCGCAGAAACCCCTCCTCATGCATGCACACTTATCACTGCCAATATCAGCAGTCCTGAATTCAGCTGATTTAAAATTGGATGGGGCATAAGGACTGCTCCTGGAGAGAGTGCTTTCACATGAGGGATGGATGGATGGATGGATGGATGGGTAGATGGATGGATGGATGGATGGATGGATGGATGGATGGATGGATGGATGATGGATGGACGATGGATGGATGATGGATGGATGGACAATGGATGGATGGATGGATGGATGGATGGATGGATGGATGGATGGATGGATGGATGGATGATGGATGGATGTATAAAGGGACATTGATCAGCAGTAGGAAGGTCATAGTGCAGCTGAATGTTGCAGAACAAAAGGTAATTCTGCAGAATTGGCTGGCTCTTCCCTTTTGCCACAAGCCCTGAAATTTGCTGTCATTATCATGGCTGTGCCCACTGCCCCTGTCCTTCAGGACATGCACCAAGAGCCCGTGGAGCCTTTCCTGAGCTGGGCTCAGCACCCTGAGCAAAGTCTGTCAGTCAGATGCCGCTCTTGTGGAATGGATTGAAATAATCCAATAATAAATAACAACAAACACTCCTCCTTGTCTCCCTCCCAGCTGTGTCCACTACTCGTGCGAAGCCACCGACTGCCAGCGGCTGGAGATCGACAATGCGCTGCTGAACTGCACCGGTGGCACCGGCTGGGACAACGGGGCCCAGTGCAACGTGAGCTGCAGGACCGGCTACATCCTGCAAATCCACAGAGACGATGATCTTGTCAAGAGCCAGGTTTGTCCTGCTGGGGGTGTTTTTTATTAGGCACAAGATCGGGATGAACAAACAGATGTGGAGAAATTGAGAAAGAACTCAGGCTAAACCCTAAAATCGCAGCTCAGCCTTGGGACAAGGTTTTATCCAAATGCTTGTCATCAAAACAGGAGCCCTTTGACTCTGTAAGGAAGAGTTACTGGCAATGAGCAAAGCTCAGATGTTCCCCAAATTTAGAAATTTTCAAACCAAAAAGTTTGTGTTCAGTCCTTTGATCTCGCCAGCTCTATTCAGCCAAACAGTGGGGTTGGTGTTTTGGGAGTAGGGTGTTTGTGTTTTTGCACAACCAATTTCTGGGCAAAATACCTCATTTTTAGTCCTCTGATTGAGGCTAACAATGTCTTAACTCCTTTGCAGTGTTTCAGTCCATCTGCTTCCAACCACACCCTGACATGGAGGGCATGGAAGGGATGGAAAAAGCACCCAAACCTTTTTACTCCCAGACAAATCACCAAAAACCTCCCTCAGCGGGTCAAGAAGGGCTCCCCATCCTCTCTAATCCATGCATTAATAATCCAGTCCTAAAAAAGCAGCATCTCTTCATGCAGTGAGGGGGATATTGAGGAAAACTATCCATTTGTTTAAACATCCCAAAAAATGCAAATCCTTTGTGCTGGGGAAGGTGGATGAGCTGCATGACCCAGGAGCAGGATGCTGGGGATAGGGGGATGCAGGGCTGACACCCCACTTTGTGCCCTCATCTTGAACGCTGCCAGACCCTGCGAGTGCAATGTGGGGGTGGTTCCCCCATCAGCACCTCCTCGGCAGCTGTGGGGGCAGCTCTCACATCTGGGGCAGCACTCACATCTGGGGCAGCACTCACATCTGGGCCAGGGGCTGGGGCAGCTGCACTCAGCAGCCTGTCTGTACTTGTGAAATAGTGTGTTCTTCATGAGCTCGCAGAGGGGGGAGACAGAGTGGAGGGGAATGAGTCAGCCCTTTCAACTCAATTACAAAACAAATACAGGACCCCGCGAGCTGGGCCTCTTCCATCCTAATTGGCATCAGCACCAGAACCCCAGCTCCAGCTGAGCATTTTTACAGAACAGAAAACAAGTTCTCAAAACAAGCCTGAATGGCTGAACCAGGAAATTGTTGGAAGGGGTCTGTACATGGGGTACATGGGGCACGCAGGGGTCCCAAACCAAATAAAACAGCCTGAGCATGCTTCACCAGCCCTGCGTTATTTAAATGCAAGAATTACCTTTTGGGGAGGCTCAGCCAGCTGGGTATGGTTTTGCTGAGAGAAGTTTGGTTTCAGAGCCTTGATCAGACTCATATGACAAGAGCAGAGGATTTTAGCACCCCTTGCTAACGTGATTCACTGCCTATTACAACATGCTTCCTCTCACCCTGCTCTGCTATTGCACTTCGTTGTCTTTTTCCACCAATAAAACCCCCTGAGGCCAATGGCTTTGTTTTGCTCAGTGCTGTGCATTCCCTGTTCAAATCAGGGAAGGAGTGGAGCATCTTAACGATACCCATGACCAGCTAAGCACATTAAACACATGCTTTAAAAGTTTTATTCGTGTGCTTCAGAGATCTGCTGAAAAGGAACAGACAGTTTCTTTCACTGTAATCTTGTTTTAGTTCTTTGTGTCAGGTGCTTCGAACTAGAACTTGTGGAACATGTAGGGAAGAAATGAATTACCTGAGAAAGTCCAGAATCCATGGTCTGGATTTCTCATATCAGATTTCTTTGTGCTCCTTCCACAATTGCTTCCCAGCTCCTCTTCCAGTCACAAGCATTTGGGGGTGACAGAGGGCATGTGGATTGTTGTCTGTGGTCAGAGGGACTCTCTGTCATGGCTGGAGAACCTTGCACAAAGCTGTTCCTTGTTTCACTGTTGTCATTCGGTTATTTCACTCCTTTGACTGATTTGAGGGTCTAGAGATATTTTTTTCCTCATTTAACTGTCAGAGTGTGAGGCTGCCTGTGGAAGAGGAGGAAGGCACTAGCATTGCACATGTTGGTGTTTCACACCCTTGGGTAGAAAGGAGGCTGAGTTGAGGTGCAATGTCTCAAAGAGCAGACTGACCATCAGTGGCCCATGGCCACTGCACACTGGGGAAGGTGATTCACAGACCAGTGGAAACACCTTGGTTTAGCATCTGAACCACATTTGTCTTCCCCATTTCACTGGAAGACAGAAAAAAGGGGCAAAGAGAGAATTAAAAGCAAAATTTTCAAAAGCACCTTAGTGATGTAGGGGCACAAGTCACATTTCAAATCAATCTTTTACATCTGAAGGATCTTTGAAAATCTTCTTAACAGTTTCTGCACTTTCTGGTCCTTGTGTCTTCTGAAGCCACCATTTTAATCAGTCTTAGGGCAAAACATTCATTCATTCCCTCTCTGAGAAGCTCCCATTCCCAAATTCTGTTAAAACTCTGTAAAATCACCAAACCCTAAAACCCGTCAGCACTCTGTGCAGCAGAAACTGTTTGCTGCTTGAAAAGAAAAAGAAAGCAGAGCTGTTTACAGACTCTTGGGCTCTCTCTCATCCTCATTTAGGGACTTCAGCAACAACAACAACAAAGGGGTTCACATAGTGATGGAGCAAAATCCTTCATGTATCTTTCTCACAAAGATCTCAGAGATGCTTTCATTCTCCCTCCCTGATTTCTTCCCACCCCCCTGACAACTCCATCGCTCTTTCTTCTCTTCTCCCTCTTTCCCCCCTTTGTCTTTCACTGCTTTCCTCCCCCTTGTCCTTCACTGAAAGCCTCGCTCATTCAGTTGCTTGTTGTCATCTCTCCTTGAAGCTACCACCACTGCTGCTCTGGTCAAGAGGTGTTATTTAAAACCCAGCAGCTCCCTAATGTTGTGCAAAGGCATCATCAATCATGCCAGGAAAAGAAAGCGAGGCTCATGTGGGTTCAATTAGAGGCACAGTAGTGGGCAGAAGTGGAAGAATACTTAGAGGGGAGGGCACAGCTGTTCATTTTTAAGGAGAGGAAACTTCACACGTGAAGCATCGCTTGAAGAAGGAGCCGGCTGGGATCTTGGGCAGCAGGAAGGAGACATGAATTCTCCCAGGCTGTTAAAAGTCCCGAGAAACAAATCTCTCTGGCACCAGATTTATTTAAGTTTGCATCCTCCTCACTGCACTGCACACTGTATCTTTGGAGGCCCCTTTTCTCTCCCCCCCCTTTCCTCCTTGCCCACCCTCCCTCCTTGCGTAAGCCTCTTTCGGAAGGCAGGACATGAAGGGAAGCAGTTGCTGTGATGCCAGTCAAAGCAGCACAAAGTGCCCAAAGTGACAGCTAATAAACCAGATGAGAAAGCCAAGTGCTTCATGTGGGCTGCTGTGAGCCGGGTGACCTTGTCAGATCAGACAGGCGAAACAGGCATGTGCCTGCTCAGCTCCGGGTGGGAGAGCTGCAAAGGCACAGGCACATGCTGCCACTAAGACCCAGAGCCAGATCGAAGGGCTGAGTCCACCAGAAATACCCCCAGGGTGTGGCATGGAGTGGGGAGGGACAGGATCCTGCTCAGCTGTCCCTGGGCACTGCAAAGATCCCACCCTCAGGTGTGACACTGCACTAGGAGGAAGCCAAAAGCTGGTGGGTGCCATCAGCAATAATTTCTGTGGTAGGTTTGTCCTCTGTGCTTCCAATCAAAGCCACCAGTCTTTGTCTCCATTGCAGGGAATGCTCTCTGCTATGCCCTGCTGCAGGATTACATGTGCTCCTGTTGCTTGAAGTGGTGACATGATAGACATGCTCTGAAATGTGCCATTATTATGTCTGACCTTGAAAGCCTCAGCTTCCATCATGCAAAACATGGAACAAATTACTGGGAAAAGCTGAGAAGCCAGGGTCTTACCCCTATGGGCACAGCTTCCCTGCGTGGGAATGGCCTTCCCAGCGTGCCAGGAAGAGGAAAAGCCATACAGGGTCGAGAGGATTAGGTTAGGGTTTTTGTGGGGAAAGTAGCACAGGGAAAAACCCAGAGGTGAAAATGTGGAGACTCTAACTATTATCTTTCTTATGTCAAGATCTAGGGCAGTGGGAGTATGGCTTTCCATACGGAAGAGGGATGCCTTCCAAAGAGAGGAGATCCCAGGCACGTGGCATTTCCAGCAGGCTCTGGTGTTCTGCAGCTTTCTGCTGACAAAGGCCATGGCTGCAGCTGAAATACTCTCACAAGTAGCAGCTTGGGCAACACACTTTTTGTAAGCTGTGCCTGTCATGCACAGATATTGCTCCTGTTTAAATTTTTGTGTTGTGTTCTGGTTTCTGAGTTTGCAGTGCCTATTTGGTGCTCTGCTGAGGTACATCTGATGTGTAACCCTGTTGCTAGAGAAACTTCCTCGTGCACCACACTGTGTCTCAGCAGCCAGTACCAGCTAGTAGGAACACTCATTTATTCCTAAACTACATCACAGCAACACTAATAACTTTATTCCTGGAGCAGAATCTCTTATCATTGATAGAGGTTCCCTATGTTCAGCATGGATCCAGTATCCAGCAGGAAACTGTGCAAGACCCACGTCTTTTCCAAAACATTTGGATAGCCCCTGACATCATTAGCTTGAGTTTATTGACACTGATACCTTGGGTTTATGTTTTATGTTCCAGCAGCCACGGTGCTGCTGTGTTATTTGATGATAGCGTCTGTTAAAGGGAAGTGGAGGCTTTGCTGGATGCTGGGGCAGCTCATCCTGGGGTGCTGATGGTTTGCAAGACATGGGAATACTCTGTATTATCCCTCCTCTTGTGGCCATCACACTGCAACCCCCTGGAAGCACAGGAATCTTCAGGACATCAACTGCATACATTTTATAGACACTTTTTAATGGTACAGATATTCTGATAAGCAACAAAGGCAGAATTTACAGCCACTGGGGAGTTAAATAATTGGGGATGAGAACACACAGTGCCACTTCACCTGATCGCTCTGAGTATCCCAGAATGTGCTACTCTGAGTTTGTAGAAAAGACATTTTTTTCCATCAGCAGTGCTCCCTGTTTAAATAAACTCCACGGTCTAGAAAAGGGGTTTTGTGCCCACTTGGGAAGTGTCCAGTTTCTCAGCTCTGGGACTGCTTTTTCCATTCTGAATGCAACCATATATCAAAGGGAGACAGGTCTGAACTTCTGTTGAAACCATTAGGGTGTTTTTGCAAAAAGGGAATCCAGGTCCCTTTGATGTGTGCTAGAAAAATTCCCCTTCCTTTTATAAACCCAGATCAATGGTCGGCGGTGCAAATCTCCTGTGAGCATACCAGCCCTGAATAAAATATTCCCTGGAGACAGAGGAGTGCTGCTGTATGGCTTGGTCAGATTCCTCACCAGCATCTTACCCTTCTCATGTTTGGGTTTCTCACATTTCTTGACCTCTGTCCCTCTCTTTATTCTGGTGTAGAGGGAAGAGTTAGATTCTTCACTTCTAGGTTGTAATAATTTTCCATTTTTAATTAGAAAGTGGATATGTTGTTTACTTAGTTCTCTTTGCCAACATCTGTTTGTCCTTCAGTCACCCAAGTAAACTCGTCTTAGCTTTAGATGGGTGGCTCCTTTACCCCTCCCCCTGTTTCTTCTTTGCCCCTTTGTCCAGGATTCCAGTGTGCTGTGCAGTTTGATTATTCCTCAGATCCACAGAAGTGTAACTTCTGTGTATCTGTGATGCTAGAGTGACTTTGGGCAAGTCAGAGCACAGGGACTGACTCGGCGTACAACCTCTCAAGTTCCAGGTGCCAGTTATGGGCAGGATCCTCTTGGGTCTGTCCATGGCAAATTCCTCCTGGAAAAGGTCTGTCTCTCAGGCATTCATGTCCATGGTGTCAGGACAGCAGGGCCCTGATTTTGTGCAGAGCCTTGGGGCACTCTGACAGAGAAGCCACAAGCAGCTGTCAGTATTTGCACACCATGTTGATGTGGCCCAAAGCACTTCCCCTGGGATCCCCATCCAAGGGTGACTGAAACTTCTCAGGAGAGCCTCAGATGAGAGTCCCAGCGGGGCTCATGTCAGCTTGGCTATTACTTCAAACCCAAGAGTGAGTTTGACTACTCAGAAGCACAGGGGATCCCCTTGGAGTGGCTGTGTCACCGCGAAGGTGACAGCAATGGGGGACAGCTGTCAGCTCCAAACAGCTCAGGCTTGTGCTCCTTTCCAATTGCAGGGCAGAGCAGCAGGTTCCCTGCTTGTCTCAGGAGGCCAGACAAGAGTTTGGATTGTTTGTAGAGCTCCACTCTTTATATGGAAGCACTTCGGTGTCTCACCTGAGGTGACAGGAATACATCCTGTTTCCTGTGAGCCTTAGTGGGTTTGAGAGCTGCTGTCCAAATGATGATGGTAGGAACCAGGCATGGATTTGCTCAACTTGTGAGCCAAAATGATGGCTGTTATTAGGCTTGAAATGGTTTTGATCTCTCCCTTGCTGGCTGTGGTGGCTGTAGCCGTGTGTCTTTTTCCAGATGGAGTCCAGTGTCACCATGACCTGCATGGACGGGAAGTGGAACAAGCAGGTGACGTGTGAGCCTGTGGACTGCGGTGTCCCAGACCAGTACCACGTCTACCCAGCCACCTTCAACTGCAGCGAGGGGACCACCTTTGGCAAGAAATGCACCTTCACTTGCCGACCTCCTGCTCTTCTGAAAGGTATCAGGGGTGTCTGTGCAGTGACCTGAGCAGAGACACAGCTAACACAGACTGCTCCTAGGAATACATGTCACTGTTGCTGTTGGTTTAGAATTATTCATGATATTTTAAGTATGAAGAATTATGGGACTCTGTGAAAGGTTTATTTATATTAGAAGTTAAGTTCCTTTGCATCTCTCTATTACCTTCCTTTGACCTTTCCTTGATCACGGCTGGCCAGGCAGTAATGACAGGGAATATTGCTTCCATACAACCAAAACATGGAAAAGTCATGGGGATAAATCAGATTGAATTTTCTCGTCTTCTTTCCCATGCTTTGTCTGTCTGTCTCCTTTCTATACCTCTTCCACGTACTTGGAATGGCAGGAGAAGACTGAAAAGCCCCATGTCCCAGTGGCACTGACCCCTATCACTGGTTTTTCTAATCTACCACCACCCTTTTCCTTTTCCACACTCATCTTGCTCTACCTCTGACCTTCCTCTTCTCTTCTTGCTTGGGACTCTTTACTTTTTCCTTTTTCCTTTTTTTTTTTTTTTTCTTAGCGATAACACAGCTTGCTGCCTTTTTTCCTTTCCTCCTCCATCTTCTTCCCTGCTACTTTTCTGGTAACATCTTCATCCTCTTCTCAGCACCATCAACTCTTCTTCTTGCTGGCACATTTCCCTTTCTGATCTGGTCCTTAGGAAGCAAGAAAAGATATCATTGTTAATTTGAAGGAACATTGGACCCAAATTAACTTGTCCATTTGCAGTGGAGTAAATTTAACTACTGTTGTCAGCTCACGTACAAACACTATATAAGCTTTTTTTTAACCTGTGGTATCTCCTTTTCTGCTGGGATTCATTGCAAACCCCAGAAAAGGAAGACATAGGAAGTATTCTTTATTTCAGGGACAGGTCATGTTGATTTCTTCATACATAAGCAAATTGCTTAATTCTTTTTAATTCTGGTGGGGGAGAGCCATAAGCAGCCAACACACAGGGGAAGTTAAGACTACTCGAAGGATAGTTAAAGAAAGTTAAGACTGGTTTTTTTTTTTAAATATTCCCTTTTTCTGTTTATACACTCAGAGGGCCATCTTCAACAAAAGCTGTTTTTTCATTTAAAGTGCTTTACATTTTTTCGAGGGAGCAGTGAAAATAATTATACTCATCATGACCAACAAGAGCCGATGACTCAGGCAGGGGTAGCTGCAGGGATGACAACCAACCCCAGGTCAGGGGCTGCAGCTCTGGTGTGCAGCATCACTTCACTTCTGTCCAGAAACGCTGTGAGGTAAAGGCACCATTTGGTGTGGAGCCATCACTGATGACTAATAAATGTTGCCACTAAGCTTCTGGAGAGCAGTGTTCGAGTGACTCATGCCTAATTCAATCACTGACGTCATGACAGCCACTGTTGGTAATGCCACAGCTTATCGCTTTGCAGTGGCAAGCATGATATCACCATGGCTGGCCTGGGAGCTGCTGCATGAGTCAGAGCAGAGGAACATGCTGGTGCTCCAGAAAAGAGCTCCCTTCTGCACAAAATACCTCTGCAATCATCTGCAGTTGGGAAGGGGAGAGAGAAATCCAGCCCTGATTTAATGCGGCTTCTCTTATCTTTGAGGGCAGGGCAGGAGGGCTCCTCCACATACCTTCCTGAGCCCTCCAGAGCCTTTTGTTTTCTTCTTCTTTGAATTCCAGCCTCATGTCCCGGCTCTCTTCCTCCCCTCGCAGAGAGATGGCATTGCTCCGGGGTTAGCAGTTTGTCAGTATTATTTCGGATAACTCCGAAGTTGGCTCACTGTTGAAAATATGCCTTGTGGGTTGAGAAGAGTTCCTGCAGCAATGCTCGGGGATTTCAATGGCGTATTAGGGATTTTTGAAGGGTTAGTGGCTCATAGCTGTGCTTTGTTTCTTAGGAAAAGCTTATTCCTTTTCAACATATGGTATAAAATAACAAAGAATGTAAAATACACTGAGACTGGGCTACTTTTAGCTTAACCTTCTGAAGTCAAGTAGGTCATAGCAGAGGCAAATAGATCTATTGTACCTTTTACCTTTGAGGTGTTGGCCAAGAAAGCTTCCTGAGCAAAAATGAGTCTCTAATGAGTATTATGAATCGTATTTATCACAGTAGTCCCCAAGGACTGAGAGTCCCCAGCTGAGAATGGCTCCTCATTGTGTTGGAGTAGTGACTCTAATACTAACAGGTGCTGCTCCAAAGGGCTCCAAATTGAAATAAAAGGGACAGATTCAGGGAAGAGATGTAACACAGAAGCAGAATGAAGAATGTGATGGCACCAAACCCTCTGTCAAAGCCATGGCTTTGGAGAGGAGGGGGTTGGTGTATGAAACAAGCTTCCTTTCAGAGAGGAACAAAATAAGGAAGAGAAATACAAAAGATGACAAAGCCCGTGTGGCTTCCCGTATGCTATAGCATTTCCTGAAATAAGCACTGCCTGCCTGTCACCTGAAAGCAGAGTCCTTAATGATTTAATGACATCATCTAGAGCGAGAAAACACATAGGACATACACACCTGAATTTGTCAAACCGGCCGAGGTGACTTTTGATATATTATGGGTGTAACGACATTTCAAAAGAAAATAGTCCTGCTGAACGTTCTTACCTTTGCTCACTGTTCTCAGGAAACAACAGCAACTTGACCTGCATGGAGGACGGGCTGTGGTCCTTTCCTGAGGCCCTGTGTGAGCTGATGTGTCGAGCACCCTCCATCGTCCCCAACGCGGATCTCCAGACCACTCGCTGCCGAGAAGACAAGCACAAAGTGGGCTCCTTCTGCAAGTACAAATGCAAACCAGGTTACCATGTCCCTGGATCCTCCAGAAAATCAAGGAAGTACGTGAAAGATTACAGCCATGCCATCAGCCTCATGCAGAAAGACATGAGTTAAAATGATTTTGGGAGGGGGATGTTTATCACAGTGCTCTAGGGAATAGCATGGAGCAATTCCTCAGTGCAAGAAGCTCTGCAGTGTCAGTTGAGGCACCCAGCTCACTTAGGCTTCTTTGGAAATCCTGACCAGTGCTCAAAAAACAGACTTTACCTTAGAAATACCCCTTTGATATGCAGCCTGGGGAGTCCCCTTTGAAACCCTGCAGAAAAGGGTTAGTGCTGTCATATACTTCTGACTCTGCACAAACCCACTTCAAACCAACCACAGCCCACAAGCCTGGGAAGCTGAGTTCTTGGGAGATGTGTCCAAAGCCAAAAGAGGAGTTTAGGCTGGGCAGCTCAGTGTTGGTTTTGCAAATAATCGTTATTTTTGCTCAGAGACCTCATGACGCAGATTCCCAACTTGTTCCCCAAGTGTTAAAAGCTCGAGCACACCCATCCCCTGCAACCTGCTAGCAGAGCTCAGAGGCTTTAGAGGCTCCCAGCTGACTCAGCCACTCACTAAATGTTGCTTTTTTCTGCACAAAAAGGCGAGCCTTTAAGATCCAGTGCACACAAGATGGCACGTGGCTGCCAGGCGCCTGCGTGCCCGTCACCTGTGACCCTCCACCTTCCAAGTTCCACGGGCTCTACCAGTGCTCCAACGGCTTCCAGTTCAACAGCGAGTGCCGGATCAAGTGTGAGGATGATGACAGTCAGTCGGTGAGTCTCCCTTACCAAATTATCTCAGTGGATTTATCATATGTTCTGTAAGGACAATGATCTTGGAGAGGCCAAGGGACATTGAGCTCTTCCAAGACCAGAGAAATGGAGAAGGGAAAAACGTAATTAAAGTAGAGGGAGAGCCTGGAAATGTTATTTTTATGACAGTAGTAACAGTATTAACAATTAGAGGACTAGAAGTGACTGACTTACTGTTTCTGCACATTAAGTGGCAGAAAGATCTGCCTCAGCGGCTTTTTGATCTGGCTAGAAAATAAGAAGAAGCAAATGACAGTAAGGAAAATATGAGTTGTCTGCACTTTTCCCATTTGTTCATTCTGTTTTACATTGCTTTTCTCTCCAGTTCTTACCCCTCTATGTCTGTGTGCTGTGTGATAATTTAACGCCATAGGGATTACAACTATTCAGGTGAACTCTCTCTAAACTTCCATGTTTTTCTGGCTGTGAAGGTGTCATTTGGCATCAGAGGTCAGATCCTCATCTGGCACAGACCAGCATGTTGCCTTTGGCTTCCTGGGAGCTGTGTTCACTGATAGGAGAAGGTCTGGCCTCTACTATCTTGTTTGAAATGCCTACTTTTCCTCACCAGAGGTAATTATAGTTCGTGAGATAAGTAACTTCTCCCAGAAATGCTGCTGCTGCTGCTCCCTACACTTGGGAAGAGAAAGTGGGAATGTGGAAGCTGCGGCTACTGCAGGCACTGCAGGGAGCAGGGAGTGCTCTGACAAGGACTGTTTAATATCATTCCAGAATCTGAGGACATTTAAAAAGGTACCAACCCTGCCCTAGAGCCAGTTGTGTGAAACACACCTCTTCCAAATGTTAGAAGTCCCTGTTCCCTGTCCTCTGGCCTGCCCTCTCAACAAGGACAACAGGCAGAGCTCTGGAATTTCACATCAGGGGACCTGGAAAAGTTTTCCTTGTATAAGACTTGGAGTGAGGGTACAAGCAGTGTGAAATGAGAAGTTGCAGGCATGGGTGCAGAGTGGGTGGGAGCTCTGGGGTACGGCAGATGTGGCTTTGTGCGTCCACCCCTTGCTCAGAGTGGTCAGCGTGGCTGGTGCCGTGTTCCAGCACTGCCAGGGCAGGGAAACTGAGACTTCCAGGGCAATGACAAGTGGTGGAATGGGCTTGAGTTTGCTTTTAAACGAGGTGAACACCAAGAGGAGCAAGCAGTGCAGTCAGGGTTGCAGCAGTAATGAAGTGAGCTCTGGAAGGGGAGAGATACAGCTCTGTCTGTGCTCACTGCGAGGGACAGGAGTGACTGCTCAGCTGCGAAAGCACCTTGGGCAAAGGAGCAGATAACATCTTGAGAAAGGGATTTACACTGAAAAGTATTTTCAGATATCCCAGAAAATAGGCTGCAGAAG
Organism: Pardalotus punctatus; assembly: GCA_013400915.1. NCBI lineage: Eukaryota > Metazoa > Chordata > Aves > Passeriformes > Pardalotidae > Pardalotus > Pardalotus punctatus. The sequence goes on along the minus strand of VZTX01010353.1, from coordinate 135,100 downwards.
AAGAGGGAGGACTCCTGGCACAAGCCAGAACCACTTGAGAGGTGTTAATTATTTAAGGATTAAACCCCACTAAGTCTCTCTCAGCTATATAAGGTGATAATACACGTTGCATCCAAGCAAGAAACTCAGCAGGGATTTTCACAAGAGATTTTGCAGGTCAGGGAATGATGGACAGTATGTTACTATAGCAATGGATATCCTGGGATCTCTGAGCATGTTGCTGAAAGTATACAAGTGTACCCTCAAGTACAGCCAGCTGCAGGGACATAAATCAGGTTTCATGGCTCACCTTTCAGAATCATGTTTGAACCTTGGCACAGAAATTGCAAGGGAAGTGCACCACACTTTCTAAAACAGCAAATTGTGCTCAATTATCATTTAGTAATTTATTCCTGACATTGTCACCATGCTGAAGGATCATTACTTGGCTGCACATCCAGCATCTCTTAATCACCAGGAACGTAATGGTCATTTAAGCAGGTACCTCCCCTGGCACCAGAGCAAGGGTCTTACATTTCTGCATATTGTACACAAATCATGTGAACAGTCAGATTTAAATTAATCAATCTCTGCCAAACTGGCCCTTAGCTGAGAGCCACCAAGCTGGATCACACCCTGAGTCCATCTGCTCCATTATCCTTTTGTATGATTTCCTTATTACTTCTGGCAATGGCCAGATGTCTGGAGAAGGGCAAGCAGGTCCCACACCGTAGTCTGCTGCTAAGACCGCTTTGCATCTCACTAAACATTGTGTTCATCAACAAAGCTGAGCAAAAAAATAGGAAGCATTGGTATAATAAAGAGAAGACTAACACTGAAGGCTGTGCCATCTTCAACACTGGTACCAGGGGCTTGTGCAGGTCCCTGTGTGACAATGGGTGTGGGTCATGGGGCAGAGCATCTCCAAAAAGTTCAACAGCCCTGCAGGGACCCCAGCACATTAAAGGATCCCCAAAGACACCCAGCACAGGCTCCGAGAGCAGGGTGGGTAGATTGCAGGCAACATGCCTGGCATGGAAAATGGCTGAGGAGAAGCAGAGGTCCTGCATGGTTCTCCCACCCAGCAAGGTCCCCACAGGAGGTTTGGAGCCCAACCACACCAGACATCCTCCTGTTGAATGTCCCACATTGCCCCATGGCAGTCGGGCTCGCAGATCCCACAGAACAGCTTGTTTGCACAGAAATCCCCAATGCCATGAGGATAGATCTGACAAAAGATTGCCTGTGCTCTCCTTTGTTGTTTTTAAAGGGCATGATATTTCCCCTTGGACTTTGGTATTCATTCTTCAGTATCATACAGAGAATCTTTTCTATAAGAGAAATGTCGTATTCTACTCCTTGCCCATTCCCACACCAGAGGATTTTTTGCCTCCTTCCCACCTGCCTCTGTGCGTGCCCATCTCAGCCCCTTCGCCTGCTGTCACTCACGGCAGCCAAGCTCTGAAGAGCACGTTCTGCCCTGCTAACCTTGTGTCCTGCTCTCCTTCTCCTTCAGACAGCCATCGGGGATTCTTTCTTTCTCAAGACAAAGATGATGTAACTGGTTAGATAATGCAAAGAGGGAAAAGGTTGTCTGCATTCAACACCAACCTGTCTGTAACAAGGAAGGCAAATGGGGTGAAGGCACCTTCATTGCAACTGGAGTGGGGCTGTTGTAAGGTGGAGACCACACAAGGGGCTTGTAAAGACCTTGCTCTGCCCAGAAGAGATGTGCATGTTTCTGTGTATGTGTCACAGTACAGGCTTCCTTTTCTTTATTCTTTGGAAGAAAACTCCTTTCCTGTCCAGGCTGGCAGTCCCAACCAGGGGCTTCTCCAGCTCCAGCAGAACTTTGTTCCCACTCAGCTCTCCCCAGTTCTCACCTCTCAGCCTCTCCCTGCTTATTTCTGTGTCAATTCTTGTAATCTCCTCCTTTCATTCCCAGGGCCGCGGGAGCAACGTGATCCACTGCCGGAAGGATGGCACCTGGAGCGGCTCCTTCCACCTGTGCCGGGAGATGCAGGGACAGTGCGCTCTGCCCACCCAGCTCAACAGCCACCTGAAGCTGCAGTGCGCCGGCGGCTACGGCATAGGTGGGTAGCACCTGTCCCCAGGTGGGAGCAGGCAGCAGGAGACCAGGAAGAGGATGGGAATGGCAGGGAGGGAGCAAGGAGCCTGCAGTCCTTCAAGTCACCTTCTGTGGACCTGTTTGCCCAAGTGAGATGGGCAAACAGGAGGCTTTTCAGGTAGCTGCTTTTAGGAAACGTGAAGCTCTGAGAGGCCAGGCGTGATGTAACATGTTCTGATTGCAGGCTCCTTGCAGGGCTTCCAGTTTTGTGGTGCCCCTCCTTGGCCAGCTTGGTTTTCAGGGCCAGGAGCATGCCAGGCTGTGCCAGAGACACATCCAGTCTGCAAAATACAGAGAGGGATTGTACCTGCTTTTACTCTTGTGCTTTTGTAACATCCCACTCCTTCAGCCACATGCACAAACCCACATTCCAGAAGCAGAAAGGCAGGAAGGTGACAGGAATGCAGCCTGGGGTGATTCAGGCCTCCCCAGTAAGAGTGGGAGACCAGCTGAGCATCCCCTTTGGCATGACAGTTGTTTAGGAGCTGTTGTAAAGGGTCTGTTTTCCTCCTTCTTTCTGGGGTGCCTGCTCACTGTGCAAGGGTTGATGGCTCCTGCCCTCAGCTTGGCTTTGTGTCACCCTGTCTGTCACAGGGAGGGACAGACACACTGAGCTGTGCGCACCACATTGTGTTTTCAACCCCAGATTTGGGGGTCTCCCTGCTCTAAGGGCTGCAACAGGAGCTGCACAGGCTGCAGCCCACACAGGTTTGTGAGGCCCCTTCCTGCAGCCCCCTCCCAGCCCCTGCCATCCCCCTCCTCCCTCCGCCTGTCCCTTTGAACTTGGAGAAATTTCCTCCTTGTGCGGCTCCCTCATTATATCGCAGCCATGCGGAGGACCACGAGCCTCCTTGTGTTCCCTCCCCGGGGAGGAGAACACGACCTGGATGAGATCACCGCTCTGTAATGATGCCAATTACAGATCATATATCAAAACAATCCCGACCCGCTCCTCTCCGTGAGCGTGGTGGAGCGCGGGAGAGCGAGCGGCGAGGAGGCTGCGGCGACTCTTAATGTGGAGAGGAGTTTTACCCTTGAGACGAGGTTACCTCCAGGGCCAGACAGGTTTTTGCAAGGAGAGAAACCCCAATTCCTGGTTTGGATGGGAGCATCTCGGTCCTGGGCGCCTGCCAGCTCTGGCTCCTCTCGCAGCGACTGTCGGCAGGTGCCAATCCCAGGTGCGGGGACTGGTGGGCCTGAGCCTGGGGGGGACCACACAGCATCACAGGGGTGAGGGATGCATGGGGCAGATCCCCCTCAAGGGTGTGGCTCTCAGAGCTCAGAGAGGGCACAGCAGCCACTGGCTGTCATCCTCAGCAGATGGAGACATACCACACACTTTGTAGGCTCACCCAGCACCAACTTTTGGGATCAGATGTTGGGGTTTTCATCTCTTCTTTGCATTTTTGAAAGCCTGATCGATGTCCTTTTGAAAAGGTTTCCTCCTGCCACTCATTCACCATGGGGGTTGTGTCAATGGACCTCATTGGAGTCCTTGGAGCCGCTACCGCATGTCCTGGGAAAGCAAAATAATCCCCAAGCACTCCCTGCCTTTCCAGCCCAGGTCTGGCTGCTCCCACTGACTCCTCCAAGTGGAGAATGAGGGAAGGCAAGAAGCAGGTGGGAAAAATAATAGCAACCAGTCATGGTCACTATGAATCCCACACACCTTCGGTAATTCCTCAGACACCTAATCTGCCCTTCCAGGCTGAGGCGTGTGTTGAGCCAAAGGTTCAGCTCTCCAAACCAGTGGGGAGATTAATTCCTCCCCCAACGCTGATTGGAGTGCAGAAATCCTAATGACATGTTTGCAGCAGCTGTGCCATTCAAGAGTGATTTTCCAGGGGGGAAATGGTAATGGTCCAACACACGAGGGCTTACAGTTGTGTCACCACAGGGCTCTGGGATATTGCTGCAGAGTATCGCAGCATGTTTTAATAAAGAAAGGACAGGATTCCCACTGGGCATGACAGTTAATCAGAGAAAAAGCAGGTTTATGTGTGAACAAAGCCATCATTACCTTTCTGCGTACCTCTTATCGACTGTGGGACTTGGGTGATAGCTTGTCTCCAGTATCATCAGGCTTGGTCACCCTCTGGAAGATTATTATTGGATGTTTGTAAATCTGACAGATCAAACAATAGGTTTTTGCCATGTCACAGGTGAGATGAGTTCGACAGCCTCTTCCTGATCAGCCCCACTGCTTGAAAGAGCAGTTGAAGTGGAAAAACCCTCGCATTTTCTTGATGATCTGAAAGCGCAAAACCTGACCCCCCTCTTGGAGTTAATAGCCAGAGAAATACTTAGATTTGCAGCTCGTACAGAAAGGCCCTGGAATATCTGTCACCCCCACGCTCTCCTGCTGAGCACAGGGTTGTACTCAGCACTTCGTGTGTGGCTAGGAGATATGTGATAGTTATGGTTGACTGCTAATTGCAATTTAGGAAAAACGAGCCATGATCCTGTCCTTCAGCTGGAAGGATGCTGGAAGGGTCAGAAGCTGCCTGCTTTATCCTTTAGCTTTATCCCCTTTGTGTTTTGAGCAGGCACGGAGTGTACCACCTCCTGTCTGGATCACAGTCACGAGCCCATCCTCCTGCGCGTGAACGAGACCGTGCAAGACATCCAGCACTGGATGAACCCTCAGAGAGTGAAGGTCAGTGCCTGGTGACTGCACAACCACATCCCTTGTTGCATGTTTATGAGCAATGAGCGACCAGTGTTACCTGTGGTTCATTCGATGAGGGAAAGATGGGGAATTTGGACCTTTAGGAAAGAATTCCTGATTTTTCTTGTGTTTTTTCTGGTGGCTTTCTCTCCAAGTTGCTTTCTCTCTGTGTTTTCCAAGTGAAAGTCAGTTCAAGGTAAAGGCCTCACATCAGTGGGGTCTGCTCTGGAAATGGGATTCATGCCACAGGAAGACGTGATGGACAGCGAGAGAAAGGGCACTGGCCAGGTTTTATTTTCTTCCTCCTGTTCCGTATTTTGCATTCTTTGGGTGGCAGGGCTGGATCTTTCTGTGCCGCTTCTGGATGACAAAAGAAGCTGATACAGAGGGTATTTCATTTCCCGACCCCGTGGAGCTGGCTGAGTGCTCCCCCCGCCCCTCCACCCGCATGCGAGAGCTGCCTGCTCAGCACAGCCCCTTCCAGAGGTCACCACTTCTCCCTCCTGCCTGCTGCAAACGCTCAGCCAGCATTAACTGCTCACAGCTCCCCGTCCTGAGCGTCCTCCAGCACACACTGGCAGCAGCGTGCCCCGATGGGGACGTGCACACCCACGTGTGGTGCCTTGCACACACTCACACTCAGCCCTGCTGGCAGCGAACAGCTGCTGGGTGTCGTGCCCACCCACCTTCTCCTGAAAACCCTCATGTTCCTACAGTCAAACCAGGTGTTTGTGGCTGCATGGTATTTCTGCACGTGTGGAAGTCTTAACTGGACACGCTGGAGCACATGGTGGAAGATGGTGGCACATCGGGTGTCACTAGGGTGCAAGTTGCTGGTGGTGCTTGAGCAAACAGCTCTGGCTTTTACATACTTGGCCCTGGCTTTGCAGGAGTTTGTTTTACACACCTGAACTCCATTAAGAGGGAGAACGAGCAGCCAACACAGCCCCAGCATGTCCTGAGCAGCTTTGACAGTCTATTTGCTTCTCTATGTGCCTAAATGTACGCCCAGGGTTTGGGATTTTTGAAATCTGGCCCTGGCTGTGGGTAGAGAGCGGCTCCAGAACTCTCCACCACTTTCCCTGTTTCACACAGAGCAAGAGAATAAATCTGGGAAAGGAGTGGGAAATCTAAGCCTAGAGAGTACGACAAGCTCATAATGTCCTTCCCGGCTCCAGACACTGGGGTTCTGTGACTGCCTTAAACCAAGGCTTTGCCAAGTTTCTGGCATGAAACATAAAGAAAACCCCTATCTCTGTATGAGGGGTGATTTCTCACTGGCCCTTTCCAGAGTGCCAGACTTTAAAGTGGTTTGTAATTCATGGGGAAATAAAGTGACAGCTTCCCTCCCGTTCTCTCTGCACTCCTTCACTTATTGATGCGGGTACGTGGAGGGAGCTGTAACGAGTTTTATACCTGCAGGTCTCTGGAGGGCTCATTAGGCAGCAGGGAAAACACAGAGTAGTAAAGGGGGAGCCGAGGGGAGTGAGAGATGGAGGAGAAATCTTGGTTTCCAAGAGCACAGCGGTAAATAAGACCTTTTTTTTTCCCCTGATGGTGAGGATCTTGCAAGAGCTTTAGGCCCTGAGCAGACACAAGTTCCACCCCACAAATGCTTTGTAACTAGAGGGTGAGATTTAGGCTGGAAAACTTGTGTTGGGAGGGGAGACATGCCAGAGGGGTTTTTTTTTTGGTAGCTGTAAAACATCCGTCTTACCCAGCTCTGCAGATAAGGGGATGTCACCTCATGGGGTGCCACCGGGAGAAACGCTGCTTCGGGTGGGAGCAGGGAGACCCTGGAGAGGTGGGACTGGGATGCCCTGGGGGAAGGTCCCCATGGCAATGTGTTATATATCATTAATAACCCGTGTCTCTGTTTATGGCCAGTGACAGCTTTGCTGCTGTGCCATATGAGCGCAGGGAGCAGCTGGTTGCGTTTACATGGTGACTCTTTGTGCATCTCAGAGCACTCGAATGACGCAAAGGAAACACTTTTAGTTGCTTAATTTCAGGCACAAGTGAAGTACAAATGAGGGCAGGATGGGAAGAAGATAAAGGCAGGGCTGGTCTGTGGTGCTTACCTTTGAGGGGACGGGCATAGAGAAAACACAGGGAAAGATGACAAGAAAAAATAAATTATTTGTCTAGCAGCAAAAGCAACATCTGTTATGGAAGCAAAATGGGAAGAAGGAACTATCCCTTCTCTGAGGGTTGTTTAGAGCAGAGCTGTGCAAATCACTTGATTTTTCGGTTCATTCAAAGTTCTGTTAAATTAGGAAAAAAAAAGGTTTTTCCCTAATCAAAGTGACTCTTTTGTTATTGTGATTTTTGGTGAACCAAAAAATTGGAAGAAAAAAGATGTTGGTTTGAACATAATGTAGCATTTCATTTCCAAGGAGATTTTGTAAACTTTCTGTTTAGTGAAAATGAAAAAAAAAAACCAACCAAAACCAAAAAAACTTAGAAATTAAATGTCCTCTCAAACGATAAACAACAACAGATATTCCATTTCATAAAATGTCTAAATATTTCTATGTTTTTCAGAATTGGTTAAGGTTGAGTTGCTTTGTTGGGTCTAAAACAGTTTACTGAAATCAGTATAAGCTGGCGGTGTCTTCCAAATCAGTATTTTCAGCAAGGAAAATAAATCACCTGAAGTCTTCTGTGCCTCCCTGTGCTGTGGGATGCATTCAGAGCAGCCAGTGCTGTCCCCAAGATTTCTCCTTCCCTGTGTGTGACACACAGAGCTGCCGAAGACACTGATGGACAGAGCTGCCAGGACTGACTGTGCAGGCAGTGGGGAGAAAAAAGGGAAATATCTCCGAGAGACAACTTGAGAGCTCTTTCCCATTGACTGCGCAGAAACACGGCAGACAGCTCCTTTCTTAGGTTGTCTGAATTTGGGTTCTTGCTGAGTAGGGACAGGCTAAATGGTGTGCAGGCATGTGCATGCCTGGGAGAGCCTTCAGGGGGTCTGCATGGCCCAGCTCTGCTGGGCTGAGTGTGGCCGTGGCCATTCCCACGTGGACTGCAAGGTCTGGGATTATAAATGTCCAAAGTCACTGGTGAGAGTGCTCCTTAAATACTCACCTAAACATTTAAATTTTGCAGTTTTCCTCCTTCCTTCCTTCCCCTCTCCTTTTTTTTTGGTTTTTTTTTGGGATTTTTTTTGGTTTTTTGAGAGTTTGGGGTGCATTTGCAGCAGGTAAACTGAGTCACAGAGCAGTGATGTGACCTACTGTGGGGCAGGAGCTCAGCTCCTGGGGATGTAGGAGATCCCAGTCCATCTGTAGCTCCAGGAGGAAGCAGCCCCCAAGTCCCCTCTCCTGGCAGCAGTGGCTGATCCCCTCACACATTAAGCCCATGGTTAATTGTCATGTTCATTTAGAGCCTGAGGAGTGAGTTAGCTGAGACCAGGAGATGCCAGTCCCTGGGCTCCAGCCTGGGGGGACACTTGACCCATCTAAGGTGGAGGAAAGCTCTCCACCGGCCTCTCTGGGGGAAACCTAATCCCCTCTGCAGCCGCAAAGCGTTGACATCATTGTGCTAGTCCCTCCACGGGAGGGAAGCGTTGTGACCGGAGGCGCTGGGTCTTCCCTCACAAGGAGAAAATGACAGCTTGATTTGCTTCCTTGGCTCTTTGTTGCCAGCTGTGGGAGCTCAGCCTGGCTCCTCTCCCTCCGCAGCAGATGGAGTCCCAGCCACCCGCCGCAGATGTGGCAGGGTGGCGTTTTTGGGGTGGGGACAGGAGCGAAGTCAGCCCGCCCAGCTGCACAGCTGTGCTGCAGGAGCCGACGCACGAGGGGAGCCGGGGCCAGGAGGGCAGCACATGTCACCACCAGGGCCTGGAGCATGTGGCAGCATGGGGAAGGGACAGGGCTCACAGGGACAGCGCCAACCAGATGGGCTTTATTCCCTGATGTGTGGCGGATGGGGTGTTTCCATACACCTCTTCCAACACATCCTTTGTTGGCCTTCAGAGCCCACCTTCCTCTTCACTGATTCCATCAGATCATGCTCATTTACCACCTTTACCCATCCGTGCTTGCTTTTTACACATTTGTTTATCTCAGTTGCCCCATGCAGCACCCTGGGGCACCTCTGTGCCTGTTTGCACTGCAGGAGGCAGAAAATACTGCCCAGCAATCCAAATAGTTCCAAATTTCTTGGTTTTCTAACCCAGTCTGTCCCTCCACCCATATCCCCTTTCTCAATGCACCGCACACATCCCAGAAGCAGCCTGGGTGGTGGGAATTGAGGGCTTGGAAAACCAGCAAGGGGAGCCAGGACTATGGCCTAGGGTCCTTCCCTCTGCTTCCAGCTCCAGGAATGTTATCAGGATTGAATTCAGCTCTAATGGTCTCCACTAACAAAGGATCATCCAAGGGGAGGGCAAAGTAACTGGTACGAAGCCACTGGCAGGTGCCACTCCAGAGGAACGGGAATGTCCCACTGACCCAGTGATTAACCTGGCACGAGGTCACCTGGCTTTCCTATGCTGTGCACAACAGCCTGGGGCTGCATTCCCATTCCCTGGAGGATGCCCAGCCCACGGTTGTTTTTGGGATTGAGGATGACCTTGAGTGAACATTCAAAGAGCACTGCCCAGCAGAGACTTCACCTCCCATCCCTTCCTCTAAGGGAGGTGCTGGCATTTGAATGCTTGAAGGGTCAGGAAAGCAGTCAGTGGCTCCTCTGCAAGGGCTTGCTCTCATTTGGGAAGCTCCTTTCTGAAGAGCCTGGTTCAGGGCTATTTGGGTTCTTTTGTTCGCTCTGTGTGCTCACACACACAGAGTGAGAGGTTTTGTAAATATTGATGCTTCTTACCAGGGGAATGTGAGGTGCTCTTTGGAAGTGCACTTCTTCCACTTATTGTCTGCCGGCCTTGGATACAGGAGACAAATGCCTGAGTTTTTCCACTTTGTTCTAATTCTTGGGTTCAAATGCTCTTGAACTGCTTCCTTTACTCTCCCCACTCCCGCTCTGTTGACTGGCCTTGTTTATTTTCAAACCTAGAAAAGTTTCCTTTCTTTTCCCTCTGAAGTGCAATAAACAGAAGGGGGTGGGGGGAACCCTCACCATTTGTGGCAGGCAACAGCCTGGAAATCTCCAGCTGTCTGTCAAGAGCACCGGGGGAATGTGTGACACCGCAGGGCCCCCGCACCTTGCAGCCTCCCCCTGTCCCAGGGGATAAACAACATCCTCCCCTCCCCAGTCACTTCTCTGCTCACACAGACAGGCCCTGTTGCGAGGCAGGTGGGGCAAGCCAGGCTTGACTAATAGTGGAAAATCCAAGAGCATCGGAAAGATAAACAGCCCGAGTCAGATAGTATAAAAGTCCTTTTTTCTAGTGCACGCCAGGTAAGCCTCAAATGACAGAAACTGTAAAAACAAGCTGAGGTTCCCCTGCAGATGGATTAAATTAGCTCTCAGATGAACAGGGATGGCTTGCACGTTGGGTCTTCCCAAATGTTAATCCCTTCCTTCCCCAGGCCTCCATCCAACCCCGACCTCACACTTTAGGTGAGTGCCCATGAGTTCACCTTGCTCAGCTGGACACTGTAGTGCTCACTGTAGTGCTTCATCCATGGGCAATAACCCAAAATGCACATTGTGCCTGATGTCCTGCTGGATGGATGGGAGTCCTATCTCCAGGACCTCCTTGGTGTGGAACTACCATCTCCAATAACTGGCCAAAATTTTCATCCACTCTTAAAATCTAAGTGTTCATGTCTGTGGCTGCCCTGGCTGTGTCATCACTGAGGAGGCTGGTCATAATTTTTGCCCAAAACCAAGTGTCCAACTTTTTTCTATAGACAGAGTTGGTATGGAAATTATTATAAAGCTCATAAAATGTAGCATAAAATGATGCTGTGCTGTCTGGGGGTTATTCTGCAGGTGTGGTGGGAAGTGCTTTTATTTATGATGGTGCTAAAATGTTTCTGAAAATGCACCTTTAGCTGCTTCCATCTTCAAGAAGCACAGGTACAATGGGCAGTGAAAGAGCAATGCTTTGCAGCACCAAAGCACTCCCTAAATGAATTCCTAGAATGCTCCCCCCCTACCCAAGAGCAAGAGTGGACCTCTGCCTTTGCCTTTCCCTGCCACGTTCCCCCACCATGAGTGAAATATTGGACATGGCATTTTAGGAGAACTTCAAATATTATTTTAATCTCAAATGCTCTGCTATTGCAAGTGTCAAGTCCAACACTTCTTGAAAATACCTGGAGGACAGCCAGGTCCTGAGAACACAAGAGGTGTTAGAACTGAACTTCATTGGTTAGGTACTGGAGAGCCATAGGAGCCAGCACACTGACTTGCTGTACACTGATTTCTTTGTCTTAACCTGTTGCTTTTTTATTTTATTTTTATATTTCTTCCCACCAGAGCGTTGTCTGCACGGCAGGACTCAAGTGGTACCCTCACCCTTCCCTGATTCATTGTGTCAAAGGCTGTGAGGTGAGTTTGGCTTTAGCTCAGGTGGTCCATGGTGACTCCTAAATCTTACAGGAACAATCACTGCAGGCACGTGGGCTGCAAATTCTGGTTTTCAAGTGGGGCAAACAGGATTTTGCCCTAACCACCCTATCACACACACTGTGATTGCCTGCATCGGTTCTGACACTCAGTAGGGAAATTGGTGGTTTTCCCAGAGCCAATGGTTGGGTGACTCTCACAGGAGTTAAATGATCAAGCAGCTCAAAAACATCGGTAGACCAAAATAATTTCTGAGAATCTCACAGATTCTGGGAAGTTGCAAAAGCCTTCAGTTGTTTTTTCCTTGATCTTGACTTTTTATTAGAGGGACAATTCTTTCCAAGGCCAGCTAAGCTTTGGGCATTGGTGTGGGCAGAGAAAGTTTAGGAAAGTCAGAGATACCACTGAGTGGACAGCACAGCTGGTCAGTGAGCAAATCACACATCCCACCACTGGCCACCTCTGTCTAAACCAGAAAAGAATAACCAGAACCATGCAGTTACATTTCAGCTGTGATACACTTTTACAGTCTTGCAAGTTACTTGAAAAAAGCAATTATTTTGAAGTTGTTTCTGCTGGTAGCAGTCTTTGAAATGTCTGAAAAGACTGAAGATGCTTCCAGTGGTTAAGCAGGGCTGGAGCACCTCTGTCTGGGTCATGGCACTCATGTGGTTTCCATCATGCCAGCCCTTGAGTGTCTCACCCACATCAGGAAGTCAATCCTTGTGGTTCCTCTGGAAGGTTGGGAAGCTCCGTGCCCATCTTAGAAATGAGGTGGACAGATGGTGATGGGCAGTGGCAGAGCTGTCTTCCCCCCACATCTCCTGACTTTCTGCCACACTGACCGGGCTCTCAGCACCCAGTAACCCAAGAACACTGAAGCTATTTGCCCAAAGTGGCAGAACATGGGACTGAATTGCTAAATGTGACACAAAGCTGCAGACCACACTGCTGTGGGATGTGATTTGTCTTGAAGTGAAAGACAGGTTTCCTTCGCATACAAATGTTGGGCCCAAGAGGGTAATAACTCTCCAACAATGTAATAGTTTCTGTCTAGCTGTTCCCTAAATGAAAAGCATTCTGCTGTCAGTGCTTTGAATGTCATAAGCTGTCTCACGCATCGCATTCATGCAGGCTGGCTGGGTGCCCCCATTCTCCAAAGAGAGCTGAAATAACATCCAGCCACCATTAAAAAATGCCATTCAGGTGCTGATGCACCACTGGGTATCCATTCTCCTGCTGTTTAAGGATAGTTGTTACTGAGACAAACTTTGCAGTGATGTAATAATTTACCAGAAGCCATTATTACTGACATGCTTCTTCTCAGCATTTTCTTCCCTTCCATCACTGCTAATTGCCAGAGCCCTCTGCATCAATAGGAACTTTCTTCTTTTCAACATTCATTCAGCAGTGTCACTGCATCACAATCCATCATCTTGGAAGGCTTTGCCCAGACAATTGATAATGGCCTCTAGCATAATTTTCAGAGCATGATGCTTCCAGGATCCACGGATGGGCCAGAGCTTGGCATTAAGATTTCAGAAGAAATGCCATCTTCGCCAAGCCTTTTTTTTTTTCCTCCATGACTATGGAAAGATAGACTAATAAGCCAGTAGGTCAATAATGCTGGGCCATTAAGCTGAAACAATCCCTAATGAATGGACATGCTTAGCATTAGGGAGGCTTCCCTGAACGGGAGGCTGTAAGTGGGGCATTATTTGGCTCTTGGTGATCGCAGTGGGAGCCCCGGCAGCTGCTGCAATGTGATTTTTTGTCGCTCCCTAGTGGCAGGAACAGAGGTTTATGAGTCAGCCCCGTACTTGTCAGCACCTAACTTGGGTGTTTCAGTAGAAAATGAGTCCCTCTGGACTGCCTGTAGAGTCCTCCAAAAATATTGAAGGGCTAAGACATGCATGAAGAGCTACAGAGACCTCACCCTCCACAGCCAGGCCTCCAGGGTCTCCCAAGCAAGGATTTTGGTCCTAAATCAGAATAGATGCTTTTTATCCCATTCTTCTCCTCCAAAGGAATGGTTTGTCTACTCTGTGCCAGAGAAAATTCTTCCACAAGTTTCTGTATGGATTTTCCAGCGTTCATAGGTGTAGGGTACAGGCATAGGCATGGAAATTTAAAGTCAAGCCTTTCTCGTCAAGCAGGCACAGCCAGGCAACACAAGAGAAACATGGAGAAGCCTACAGAATTTCCTGGGAGGTTGAGCAAAGTTCATGGTTTTGAATATGACCAGGTTGGCCTCAGAAGATCTCTCCATCTATTTATAAATCATTCCCTTTTAACTCTTAGCATATTAATTAAATTGGAAGGGAGTTTGCAAGTCAAAGTCCTTGCCTGCATAAATAAATCAATATCTGTGGAAATCAGTGGAGTTAAGGCAGTTTAGAGGGACTGGAGCCTCACGCTGTAACTCTGATGTCCTTGTCAACATTTGCAGTATCTGCACGTAATTAAACAAGCGACACTCAACGAGTCTGTCACCTCCTGGTAGTCCTGCTGTGGCCTGATATTGCCATCATTGCCTGGGTTTCCTGTACCCGATAGAGATATTTAAATTTGCAGCACATCAGTGGTAAAACTGTGCATTTGCCCCGCTCCATTGAGTCCATTTCAATTCTGATGAGAGTGGCCATGGCGAGCTCTGGGGAGAGCACGGCGAGCTCTCATGGCTGCTTCTTCAGGTATCCATCATCAGGGACACTCTGGATCTGCAATTGCTGCAAAAGCCTCCCAGGAAACCTCCCCACGCCACCCTGCCTGCATTGCAATGATGCCTCCTTGCAGGAGAGTCCCTGGTGTGTTTTTCTCAGTGCAGAATAAATGAATTTTCCAAAGAGCAGACAAAATGGAAATGGCCTCATAAGCCTGTGCATGTGAGGAGAGTTACAGAGATATGACTGTTCTCTCTGCTGATCATCCATTTTTCTGAGCTTTCATTGCTGCCTGGGATTCTCATACATGGCATGGGCCTTTTTTACCCTCAGACACAGCTTAGACTTCCAAGGAAGACTTCTGTGCTTGGTGACCAAGAGTGCTGCAATGTGTAATGAAAGACTTCCAGCCTTTCCTTTGGAATCGTGCTCATTATTCGGGTCCTGTGCAGGATGGACTAGTGATTGCATTGCCCAGCCTAGTGACCACATTTTCATTTTCAAGGTGGTTTATGAATTCTGCTGAACAGCTCTACACAACATCCCTCTGAATAATTGCCATTATCCCAGCTCTGAGCTGTGGAGTGGAGGAAGATTTCGTGTCACGGCCAAGGTCCCACGCAGTCACTGCTGTTCAGAGGATGGTAGAACATGGTCCCTGTGCTGAGCTCAGACCTCTGCCATCCCTCTTGGTGATTTGTTTTGTGCCCTCGTTGCTGACACGTGTTGCATAGCTGGAAGAACTGTGCTGAAAAGCACAGCTATTAAAAGCAAGCCCGTTTTGCTGCAGTGCATAACTTTCTTCTTATCCCACACAGTTTGGGAAGGTTAGCTTAAAATTATCAAAGGTGCCACAATTTTAGATGCCTGGATGATGTCTCTGGGCCTAGTCAAATTAATATTCCTGAAGCATCCTCTTATGTGGGATGTGAAGAGCCAACAAGGGCTCATTTCCCTTCCATCTACTGTCCCCTTTTTCTGTCTGCTCTGAAGGGAAAGGGGAATAATTATCTCTTGCTTTTTAGGGCAGTTGGTGTGTTACAAATTGTATGGCTCCTTCACGTCTTTGTGTTTTTCTCCTGAAATACTGTTACAGGCTTTAGAATTACAGAATCATAGAATGGTTTGGGTTGGAAGGGGCCTTAAAGATCATCCACTTCCAACCCCCTGCTATGGGCAGGGACACCTTCCATTATCCCAGGCTGCTCCAAGCCCTGTCCCACCTGGCCTTGGACACTTCCAGGGATCCAGGGGCAGCCGCAGCTTCACTGGCCAGGGTCTCACCACCCTCACAGGGAAGGATTTCTCCTGGATATCTAACCTAAATTTCCCTACTTCCAGTTTGAAGCCATTCCCTGTTCTCCTGTCAGTCCAGTTCCTGATGAAGGGTCCCCCTCCAGCTTCCCTGTAGCCCCTGCAGACACTGGAAGGTGCTCTGAGGTTTCCACACAACCTTCTCTTCTCCAGGCTGAGCAGCCACAACTTTCTCAGCCTGTCTCCATAGGGAAGGTGCTCATTTCATCCATGTCGACTCTCTCAGCCTTTTCCTGCTTTTTCCTTTTCCAGCCTTTCATGGGGGACAACTACTGTGACTCCATCAACAACAGAGCCTTCTGCAACTATGATGGTGGAGACTGCTGCGCCTCAACAGTCAAGACCAAAAAGGTAGGGATGCCTCTTACTCTTCTCGTGGGAATTCCTTGCTGAGTGCTGCTTTGTGCCTGGAAAAAACTTCTTTTTGCTCAAATAGGGGAGGTCCCATACCAGAGTGGGACAGAGAAGGAAGTGGAGCAGGACATCAGGGCTGGGTGATGACAAATATCTTCTGCACAGAGACTAAATAGACCAGAGCCTTGCAAAAAGAGATGAGTTAGTGACACAGATCTATAAAATCATTATTTAAGTTAGGGAGGATGCTTAGGAAAGTAAAATCCACTGGTTTTTATCACACAGCAATGAGGGGGTGCAGTGGTGATTTCCTGGAAGCAGAATCCAAACAGATGAAAGAACATCCTTATTGGCATAATGTGTGTTTGAGTAATAGGATGCATTGCCACAGAGTATTACTAAGAACAAAAAATATATTTGAAGTCAAAAAAAGAACAGGCCTATTTGTGGAACTTTGCTCCATCAGTGGCTGTTAAACACTGTGATCTGGATGCAGTTTGTGGCTGAGGAATATTTGAACCCTTGACTGCTTGAGCCTGGGGAAGGGTCCCTCCACACACATCCCCCTTTTTTGTGCTTCTTTAACACACATTTCTGAACACTGTTAGAGACAGTGACTGGAGTGATAGAGCTTGTGGCTTGGAGCAGTAAAATTTTTTATAGCTTTCTAACCAGGAGGGATTTTGAACTAGTTTCCCCCCAAAAAATAAGGCAAATTTCATCCTCTGCCAGGCGAGTATTTTAGCTTATCTTCAAGACTTGAGTGTAGAACAGAATGAAAAATCCATCTACATTAAATACCTGATACATATCAATAAATAATAAAACCTGAGGGAGTTTGGGCTCAGCATATGACACCATCCGACACCATCCATGTCAGCCAGCTGAGGAGGACGGTCCTCTCTGCAAGGCAGCCAGCTTTGGCTGGAGCCTTCTTGTCCTTGGTTCAGCATTGTGGACTGTCTCTGCTCCATCTGGGAACACTGGAGAAGGGAGATGGACATGCCCCGGCAAGTGGAAGGTGTTAATTTCTCCACTGGGGAAAATGCAGGGGAGGAGGTACTTTCCTTATCTGTGCTCGTTTTGAACAAATATTCCCCTGTATCATGGTGTTTCTTCTGACAAAAGCCCTGGGAGCCACGTGCAGAGAAGCCCAGGCAGGTGAGCTCCTCTGTTCCCCACAGATGGAGCAGGGCACAGAGAGTCCATAAGGGGCTCCCTGCTGAAAAAAAAAAACACAACAGAGATGAGCAGGGTGACAGACAGTGGCTCATTCTCAGCTGTCTCCAAGAAGAGATTCCTATCTCTGGCTGATTTTCCAAGTTCTTGGGAGGAGCAGCCCAACAGCAGCACAGTTTGCTCGCTGACCTCCCACCAGCTGGGAGGGCAGAGCTGGAAGTGCCCGGTAGCTCAGCATGGTGTAGGTCTTCTCCTCCCAAAACAGTCTGCCTGGGAAACTTTATCTCCCTGCCTGCAGGCTGGAGAGCAGGCGATGAAAAATCCCAAGCCGTGTCAGAGGAACGAAAGCGAGGTGCCTGCGAGGGGACCAACCCAAACCAGCCCCAACAAGACAGGAGTTGAGGGCACAACTGAAACACAAGGGATGTGAGAGCTGAATTGAGGGGGGGAGGGATGGGATTAAGGTTTGGGAGCAGAATTTATTGCTGGACAGGGAGTTGAGACAGAGTGGGATCTGCACAGAGTTGTGAACACTTACTAGCCAGGCGACTCACGCTCGAAGTATCTGCTGCTTCCCTGCCACCCGGAAACCAAGTGACCTCCCAAGGAGGGGAAGCACTTTGTAGCCCAGTGGGTTACTGTTTTCTGCGCTGAAACTGCTCCATGCAAAGGGCAAATGGTCAGAGACGGGCAGCTGGTCACACGTCTGATGGATTTTCCCCATGGAGGGGGAGGTTTTGTAGCTTTTTGGGATAAGTCTGCTTTCACAGACTTCGCTGGGAGCTGGATTGTTGTGACTGGGGGGATTAGGCTTGCCCTAGTTGGCAACTGAGAAACCCCCATCCTATAGAGATCACACACTTCGAGGGCTGAGCCCCAGAGCCCATCACATTCCCGGCATGCATTCAGCTTCCAAACTCTCCTCCTCTCTCCCAGAACACCAACAACATCCCAGGAGCTGAACGAGACTCCAGGGAGAAGCGAGAGAAAACACCTTCTCCTTGGACCTTCCACACTAAAAGCAAGATGCTAAGTCCCAGTTTATTACATTTTTAGGGTAAAGGGGGGAATAATAACCCAGCTAGGGGGCCTGTGGGGTCAGAGCCAAGGAGGCAGTGGGAGCACCTCACTCCTGCAAAGTGGCCGCCGACACCTGCGGCAGCAGCCGTGGGGCTGTGGGGCTTGGCTCTCCCAGTTATTTTCCCGTCTGAGGCCTTTGACTGAGACCAGATTTCAGGCCAGGCTGTTCAAATACAGCCCTCCCTTTGAAGAGGTTTATGAGTGGAGCGTTACAGGAGATGTTCCAAAGGGAAAAACAATGAAAGGTGAGAGAAAATGGAGCTGAATAAAAATACTCCGCATACCAAATCCTTCCAGCACAGTTTGCCACCTACTTAAAAAGGCACAGTTTTAAAATACACATTGGGTGTAAAAGCCAAAAACCTGGAGGAGACATAGGGAGGGGCGAGTCCAGCTCTGTTAATTCCAATACCAGATGAGGATGTATTTTCATACGGTTGTAGAGAGAGCGAGACACATGAAAGAGACTGCTTTGCTCTTTTTCTTTCAGGGTTACATACTATGTGGCAGATGTGTCAGTCTTTTAAAGCCCCTGCAAGTTTGCCCATAAATGTCCAACATTTATGCAACACCTGTTTTTCTCCCAAAACGTCACAGGAGATTTTAAAAGCTTTAGATTTATCATCTTTTCCCTGCAGCAGCCATTGCTGAGGTGACACATGGTTCACATTTAACAGAACATAGCAACTCTGCACATTATTTTGGGAAAGGGCTGAAGATTAACATTGCACCATGTGAAGATTCAGGAGTTAACAGTTGAGTAAGAGCTGGCTTCAGATCTTTAGTGTCCGCAAACTGTCAAGACTTAAGTTTCACTGCAGTCCCACTACCCTCCCAAACACACTTTGGGCTGCACACAGTGCTGTGAGCAGGCTGCCTGAACGCCAAATTCTTCAACCCAAATTCACTTTCATTCCGAGCCCTCTTAATGTGAGATCTTGCACACTCCCATTTTGTTGCCCTGAAAATGCACAAGGGACTTCCATGCTTATCCCGTGTTTTCCCTCTGCATTTGAGCATTAGCAGTGAATGACCTTGTGGATTCCATCAGCGAGCGGGGAATGGAGCAGTGTGACTTATCTGACCAAGCACCACCTAATCAGCACTGCTGCTTAGATAGGAAATAATGAGTATTTGCCCTGTGCTGTTCACAATCAGGCTGGAGAGCTTAAAAGAAATCATTAAAGGCCTCTTTTGAATGCTACAAGCGGCAACGAATAAATTCAGTCATAATCTGGGCATAAATTCGAGGCAAGTGCAGCCAGCAAGCAGGAAAAAGAGACATTCATCAGCTTAATTATTTGTTGTGCGCTAATTGATGAGCGTCACCCTGCAGTGGGCGAGAAGCCAGGGCTGGCACAGGGACGAGTGCCACCCAAGGAAGCGGGGACACGGGCAGGCTGTGCAGGGGGCTGATGGCATATCTGCTGCTGGGGCAGGGGACAGGGCTGTGCTGCTCACAGCTTGCCCTGTGCATGACCCAGGAGCTTTGAGAGACAGGAAGGCCATTGCCGGCCAAGCTCCAAGGGAGAGAAAGCTTCTGTTGTGTATCTGGAGGGGATAAAGTCTTCCGTGAAGGACAAAGCAAAATCCCATCTCCTTTTAATCTTCCTCCCCTCCTGACCCAGCACAGGTTGCCAGCTCCCTTCTGCCTGGCTGCTCTAGGAAGCTGCTTCTTGCTTTGTATCCTGCCACAGATAAAAGAAGACACTATTTTCTAAAACATTAGCTACGTGACACTGCCAAAGTGAGGGAAATAAATAACCTGGGCATAACTGGCTGCCTCTGGGCTCTTGGCCACCTGTGAGGAGCTCGTGGGGTGTGCGGCACTGCTGGGAGAGGCTCTGGCTGCTTCCTCTGATTCATTTCAGGAAATCTTCTCTCCAGTAACTGTCTCCTCCGCTTCTTTTCTTCCCCTTCCCTTTCATAAGTTTTCCCTAGACAAGGCTGTCTAGAAAGGCCTCACAGAAATCAGGAAAGTCTTTCTTAGGCTCTGCTTACATACTTTGTTCCAGACTCAGATCACAGATTTCTCTAGTTGAAGGTCCTGCAGTCTGGTCCCTGTAGATTTAAATACACTGAATTTCCTGTTTTAAAATTCCCTCAGTTTCAACCATTTGCAAGGATGAACTTTCATCTCTTTCCTCTCTGCCTTTCCTTTCGGTGGCAGAAGGGGTAAACCTACAGCTCCCATGAGAAAAACCTGCCTCACTCACTTATCACTCAGGTTTTCCTTCAACTGCTTTGCCCCATAGCACTTGGAAAAGAAAGAGAAAAATTGTCCTGTCCCTTCAGCCTCTTGACATTTCTGTCCAACACCTTGGAGAGGAAAACCAGCAAGTGCCTTGGCGGAAAACAAATGAGGACTTGTGGTAGATAGAGGGCCGTGTGGGATTCATCTAAAGCTTTGCTTATCTAAAAGATAGGCGAGTTATCAAAACCTCTTCAGAGACTTTATGGCCGAGAATTCAAGGCCTAAAGAAAGGAGCTTTGAATTGAGGGGCTGCTGCTGGCTCCAGCAGGGATTTCCAAAGGCTGTCCGTGTCTCCCCAGGAATGGGGGGATGTGTCTGCTGCACTCCTACCACTACTCCAACAGAAATTACCATTTCTAGATATTTTTGAGAAATAAGCACCTTCTCCCAGCTCTCTGACTGCAACACAGACTTGTCTCAGGAATCTCAGATCTTGCTCTGTTGTCACAACATAGTTTTGAGGCAGTTGGTGCCATTAAAAGCTAAAGTGACCACTGCAGCTGAGGAAATTCTGTTTATCAAGAAGAACTGATGCTCCTGCCACCATTCTGCTCCCAACAAGCTGCCTGTCCCCAGCTGGGTGTGTTTGTTAGCTCTATAATTAGCCGGGGAGATACAGTGAATGGTGGGTGAGCAGGGAGGAAGGCAGGATACAATGCTGAGTGTTGCTTCATGCCTCTGGAAGCGGCTGAGCGCTCCAAGCACGCGGATTCACCCCGACGTGTGGGTGAACTCACTTCCCCACCAGCCCTCGGTCACAGGCTCGGTGGCTGGAGCTGTTTGCCATGTGAGAGGAGCGTTTCCAGTCAGGGTTGGTTGGGATGGGAGCTTATTTTGGGGCTCAGAGTTTGGTTTCATAATCCTTCAGGGAGGCTTTCCAGGCGGCGATAAATTAAAAGCAGTGATGGTAGTAGCACATGTTGCCTATCCTGAGAGAACTGTTCTTGGCTTCAAGGGACATGGGGCTTCCCACAACATACGGCATTCCCAGGGGATGTGCTAGTGGAGGGTGTTTGCTTTGCTATCCAACCTCACTTCATTAGCAAGTGTTACAAAAAACAGCGAACAAACCTTCCCTGCTCCACCGCCAGCTATTTGGCCTCTGGGTGGTCTGGCTCCTATTAAATCTTTGGTGATTATTTAGACTAATTACATTCATGTTTGCACAATCAGTAGCACGAGAGTAGGAAGCACAGCTGATTGCTGAGCAACTGAGCTCCGTGTGGTTTGGCAAACGGGCTCCCTCGCTCCGCTCCGCGGGCAGGCGGGGATGCGGGATCCATGCGGGCTGGGCTTTCCCAGGAATCCCTGCTGGCCTGGGGCCATCCTGCTCCCACTGGTTCTGGCGAGGCTGCTCCCAATTTGCACACGATGGAGAGAGCAGAGCATCTGTTGGGTTCAGCTGAGCTGTGTCTTAACACACCACGACTGCTGGTTTTGCTGGGGGAAAGCTCGGTTTATGGCAGGGCGGTTAACAAAAATTCCAGCTTTTGGAAGTGTGTGTGCTGCATGGAGAGGTTTCCCACCAGCTCTGTCTTCCCAGGCCCTCTGGAGCAGTGCCCTGGGTGTGAACCCACATACCAGCACCCAGAGTTAAAAGGGGGCTCACTTGTGCTCCGTTATCTCAAACTGGTGACCTCAATGCCAAAAACCACTGGGAAGACCCTCACAAGATGCATTTTTGTCCCACAAGAGCCTTGTCAGGGAACAGAATACTCCCTGGTGTTTGAGCTGGGAGGCTCTGGGGAGACACAGGGCTGTGACACTCAACACGGGCTGCCACACTTATCTCCCAGGCCACACTGCCCATGGAGGCACAGCCCCAGTGAAGCCTGTCTGGGAGATTTCGCAAACACTTCGGGGCTGAAATCTAACAACAGCCTGTTTCCCAACACTTTGCAGCCCTCCTCCCCTGTTTCCCCCTCCCTGGGCCTGATCCTGCCCGTCCTGGTGCTGCTGCAAGCCAACCCCAGGCACGGGCAGAAGGCACAGCCAGGTCAGCCTGATACCAGACCCTGTGAGGGACAAGCTCACAGCCCTTGCAGAGCTGTTTTCCATCCCTCCCTGTACCTGTCTGGGATTTCTCTTGTCAACATTCCCAACAGTTCCCTATAGACTGGCCTTTCTCAGCAGAGATCTGCCTTGGGATGTCACCAGCCTCTTCAGATGGGTGCATGTAGCGAGGAGTTATGACCTCTCACTCGTTCCATGACCTGCATCGTAGTTCTGCACTGCTCTGTCGGATCGTTTTCTTTGTTCCCACAGCCAGTATGGCATCCAGGACAAATCCAGCCCTGCTTCTAAGAGACAGCTTGAGTTTTATCCAAAATCTCATCACTTGGTGTGGGAGAGGATGCCTAGTCTGGGTTTGTGTGCTGTTCAGGGATGGTGGTGAGTTGGTTGAGGTGTTTTGGATCTCCTGTGAGTTACATCCTCCTGCCCAGCCCATGAGCCCACAGCTGCTGCCCTTGCCTCCTCTAGGTTCAGAACAGGATGTGTTGTGTCCTGTGTGCTCCAGGTGATGGGAATGATGGGGGTTGTGTCTCTTCACTTGATGATGGATAGTCCGTGGTCCAGTGTGGTTCTGCTGTGACTCACATTCCCCTGAGCGCTGTTGATCCAGTGCCATGACTGCTCTGGATCATCTCCAAGAGCTCTGTTTGTAGGTGTGGGGAGCTGTGTTCTTCACTTGTGCCTTTTTCAGCCTATTTTAGTTGGTCTGAGGATACAATATCTTGCATTACTTCATCAAAGGTTCAAGCCAGGTCCTAAGCTTAATTTTTTAGCTTTTTCTTCTCATTCCTAGACATTTTCCAGGTTTTCTGCATGGGAGATGGAGGTAGGTGAAACACAGGGCTTGATGTTTTGAAGGAAGAGGATCTGACTCCTTACTCCTGGCTCCACCATGGGTCTATCTGGAAATTTCAATGCAGGTTGTGTATTCTGGTAATGAGCTGGGCTTTCACAGACCTATTTAAAAAGAAAAGAGGTAGTTAATCTTGGAGTATGTATATCTGGGCTCCACACCTAAATGGGCTATCATTCAGTGAAAGGTTCAGCATTTATTATTTCTAGCACATCCAGCAGCTCTATTTCATGGCTGTGTACTCCAGGGGCTGTCACTGTGTGTGCCCAAGGCAACAGACAGTCCTTCTTCTAAGGGGTTTTACAGTTTCTCTGAGCTGGGTACTTCAGACAGTCCCAGTGGATTCTGTGTGTGGGTTAGATTCCCTAAATACCTATGGAAATCAGGTCCTCGGGGAACGCAAATGTGTATTTGTTGTAAATGTTGTTTAAAGTGGAAAACCCTGTATTACTGCTAAGTTTTTGGAGAATTTTGTCATGTCTAATAGGACTGTGGCTGTGCTCATTACCCATAGAAATCTCTGCCTTTTCACATAATAGAAAACTGATCTCTGGAGCTCACTGCCACAAGACAAAACAATTCATCTATCTGGACAATAGCACTGTAAAAATCGAATTGCATAAAAAGCCTCCATAAGGGACATAAAGTGAATAAGACTGATCTGATCAGGAAGAAACCCTCCTCCATCAGGCTACCCACTGCTGGGAACTGCTGCTGAGCCACGAAGCTGTCTGCTCTGGGGGCCACAGCTCTGTCTCAGAGAGAAAACTTCTGCTCCTCTGTCCATGACCACTATTGGGAGACCAGGGGGTTTCTAGAGGACAATACACAGCCAGACATTTCTTTTCTAGTGGCTCCATCTCCCCAGGAATTGGCTGTAATGCAGCAGCAATCCAGTCTCGTACGTGCACCTTTTCAGGTTGCTCCAGGGCTGAGCACAGCCTGTGAGAAAGCAAAGAGGAAAACACGGGATTCACAAGGAGAAATGGGAGGAGAGGGAATGAAGGAGGGAGAGCACTTAAGGCAACAACAAACTCGTGCCAGCTTGGGTGTTTAAGGCTGCTGCTTCAGCTCAGAGTAGGTGAGGGCAATGTGAGCTGGTGGTTTGGAGACAGAGCCATGCAGGGCTTTGTCTCCTGGCTCTGATGCTCCTGCAGGTGAAATGGGAGCATGTTTGGGATCTCCGTGCCTGCAGCACGTCCCACTTAAGCCTGGACAGCAGCAGAGATGAAGTGCAGTAGGCTGTCACCACTAATTTCAGCCACTTTACTGAAATGCCTGGATTGGATGTGTGGTTGACCTGTGTTCAATGCAGAGTGTGGATCCATCTTCCCTGGCTCTCTTCTGAATGAAGGGGCCACTTAATCGCCTTTGTCAGGTTGTTACAGGAAAACACAGGGAATCCAGGCCAGGGAGAGGAAAAAGCCTGATCAAGACAAATGAAAGAATCAGGTTCCCAAGTCTCGCCTCCAACCAGTAGCTTCATTGTACAACAGGGAGGATTTTTTAAGTCAAAATCATTGCCAAATCCAGATTGAACTGAATGATTCAGGATAAAAAAAAATAAAAATAGGGGAAGACTCCAGGCATGTTTAAATGTTTTGTTTGAGCATTTTCTAAGTGAAACAAGTTTTTATTTCAAGACATAACTTTTGCTGTGAAATAGTCTTTTTTATTTGTTTGCCTTGAAAGGAAAGGTCAAACCTGAAATGTAGCAGATAATCTAAACCAAAATGTTTCCTTCTACACTGAACAGAAAAACTCAATTTTTATTTTGCATGAATCTTTTCTCCTTTCCAGTATTTTAGTTCAGTCATTAAACAATCCCTCCTCAGCCTCCTCCCCAAACCCCATTGTTTGCAGACTTCTCTGTTTTCCTATCTAAGAATATTCATAACACTGTGATATGAGACAGTCCTGCTCAGGCTGGCTTCTGTTGCATCAAGTGACCCTTAAGCTCCTATTGTTTTCTGCAGTTTATAAACTTATTTAGTTGCCAGTTATTTGGATTCATTTGCTTTTAACTTTCTGGACTCTTTCTTCTCTTTGCAATCTC
Source organism: Pardalotus punctatus (assembly GCA_013400915.1). Lineage (NCBI taxonomy): Eukaryota > Metazoa > Chordata > Aves > Passeriformes > Pardalotidae > Pardalotus > Pardalotus punctatus. The sequence goes on along the minus strand of VZTX01010353.1, from coordinate 110,082 downwards.
CACATTTGCGCAATTGGAGATTCAGATTATTCACTGTTATTTAGTTCATAAGCCACCAAGGTCATGGCTTGATGAAGAATCATCACCCTGTTCCACCTGGAGGGTCGGGTCTCCTGTGAATGGAGTCAAAAGCAAGGGGAGGAGGCTGTAAACCCTGATTTGATGATGAGCATTGGCTATTTAGTGTCTCTGTCAGCATGTCCCTGCCTCAGGCTCCCCAGTTGTGAAATCGAGCTCCACACCCCTCCTTCCCGAATTGTGCGCGTCAGGAGAAAGGCATCCTGGAGAGGGACAGGCAGGGACTCGTGTGGAAGGTCTAGGTGGAGATGACAGCACCGTGCTGGGGCCACATTCCTAGATGTGCTGTGGGTGATGCACAGGGAACAGGCAGATGATGCGAGTGTCGTAGCCTGGAGAAAATGTTTGTGAAAGGGAGAGTGAGCGTGCGGCAGCGGGGAGCAGACAGAATGCGTGTGCTGCCCTCGCTGGGAACACCGGGACAGGTTGTGGCACTGCCTGGGAAGGAGTGTGAAAGAAGGGAATGAGGTCATTCAGTCTGTGCAGATGGGAGAAATTCTTGGGAATTCACTTCAGGGCAAGTGAGACACTTGTGCCACAGCCACCCCCTTTTCTGCAGGTAAATACTGTGATGCAATAGGCCCAAATCAGTTTTCACTGGCCAAGCATTGTTTCAGCTCCTTCCCACGCTTCTCCAGAGGGGTCACAGAGAGATGACAGATGGTGCATGCAGCAGTCCCTCGCTGCATTCCTTTGCTGTTCCTTAGTGCCTGTTAGCTGCATCTCCAGACCTCAGGCACAAGAAGTGTTCAGGGAAGTCTCTGTTGGACTCCACTGATCTCTGAGACAGTGCTCGGTTCTGCTCCTGAGGAATTGAACCCAAGAACATTCATAGTTAAATGCACAAATGTACTGAATTAAGACAGCAGCACCCAAACCATAGGGCCCTTAGGAACCTCAGTGCAGCACCAGCTCAGCACTGAAAGAAATCATTGTAAAAAAATAACTTACCTGAAGATTGCAGCTGATCTCTGAAGATTTCACCTCAGAGGTCTTTTTTGTTCTCCAGGTAGGTGTGTTCCCTCCTTCATGCCCTTGTGTTTTTTGCTTCCTTCCCCAGGTTACACCATTTCCTATGTCCTGTGACCTACAAGGAGAGTGTGCTTGCCGGGACCCCAACGCCCAAGAGCACAACCAGAAAGACCTCCGTGGCTTCAGTCTTGGGTAACGCCAAGCAACGTGGAAAGGAGGACCACACTGCTCAAGGCAGGCTAGGAGAGACACCACATCCCTTTTGGTATCGTTTTTAACATTTAGCTGCTCAACTGGATGGCATTTCTGCACCAGGGACCCTTAGAATTCAACCAGTCTGCCTTTAATTTTTGTCCAAGGAGAACTCAACGTAGGGGTTTATGTATTAATTATATCTTAAATAGTGATGATGAGAAACAAACAACCAAGAGTCAAGTTGAGAAGACTTTCATGTATCAAAACAGCATGTTAGGCCCACCTAATTTGAACAGTTCATATCTAGATTCAAGGCAAGAAACAAACTATTTATGTACACATATTTATAGAAATAAGTAGAGAAAGAGAGAGAGAAAGAGTGAGAGATTATGATCAACGCAAAAACACTTTCCCCTCCCCAGCACTCACAACTCAGACCGTTTGTGGAAGAGGCTGAGCTCTTGGAGGACTCCAAGCTGAGCCTTTTCTGATGCTGAATGCCAAGGTATTGCATGCTCGGGGCACTGTGGTTGGGGTGGGATCTCCACAGGGCTGGGCCTCTTGGCAAGTGACTTGCCAGGCGCCCAGCCAGCTCGAGATGTGGGATGCATCTGCTCCTCACAGGAATGCTACTTCCAGCCAGGGAGCTCAGCAGACTGCAGTGGCCTTTCTGTACAGCTCCTCCTTCTCCCCCTGCCCTCAAAAGAGCCAACAAAAAGCCCCCTTGTAGCCTGCAGGGCTTCTGGGACGTTTCTGTGTGGAGCTGGGCAGGTGGTCCCGTGGTGGAGTCAGGGAGTGGGGAGTCCAAGGACTGGCATTGAGGAATATGGATGATTGCTTCTGAGGAGCAGAGAGGGGAACTCGCGCCCGCACTTGTCATTTGAGCATGTCTGCTGCTGCTACTCCTGCTGCTATGTCCCATACAAATAGTTTCCTTACTGTGTCAGGACAGGGTGAAAAACAACCCCATGCAACCAAACAGTCTGCCTTAAAGCTTATCTACAACCTGCCTTTCAAACCCTCTGGTCTCTTCCTCAGCATTGGGGCAAGAAAACAGGACACCAGCCAGCCAAAGGAATCTGCTTTCTGGTCTCCACCCTGCCAAGTGGTTCTCTAGACCTCCTCCACCCCCCTCTTATGGTGGTCTGTATCTGACAGCCGCTTCATGCTCCTGTTTTCTTGGGAGAGGGGAAGAGGAGGAGGAGACACCTGCCATGGGGAAAGGCCTGCAGGAGACAGTATTAGAATTTTGGCCATATTTGTCAGTATTAAGCTGCCAGGCCAGTGGGTCGGACACTTTGGATAGACCAGGAGCTTAGCTGTTTGTAATCTTCCAGAAAGAAGGGCATTAGCTGCAGCAGACCTCACACTTCCCTGCCATCCTCCTGCTTCAGCCCAGACGGGAACACATTGTGCCAGACCCTTGGTGATTCCCTTCATCACAGGGGTCATTACATTGAGTCACTGAGAGACCCAGGGCATCCAATGCTGCTGCTGCTACCACCCATCCCATGGAAATCCCAGAGATCTTTCCAGTGTGGCTTGGGCATGTGTCTGCTGCTTCAAGATCCTGCTAGGAAGAGCACACATCCAAAAGAGAGCATCCTTCCCAGTGTTGTCTGTCTGTTCCTTGGGACTGTCCTGACATGTACAATCTACTAGGTAAGGACAGAAAGATTTTTTTCTTTCAAGATTTTCTCCTGCTTGGTTGAACATTTAGGCACTGGAGCAAGGCAGAAGGGTAAGGGGAGTGGTCATTTTGCTTATGGGGATGCATGTAAAAATGATCTTGAGAACTAGAAATGGAAAACTGATAGAATGGTAGGTGCAAGGAGCCAGGTTCTTGTTACCCACTGTTGGGGTTATTTCTATTGGAATAAACCACAGATGAATCTCAAGAACTAAAATGTAGATGCCTGGAGAGGTGATTGTCATTACAAAGGTGAGGAGCTCTCTGTTGTGAAGCTCCAGCTCTTCCTGGAGAAGGCCTGGCCATGGGAGTGGTGTGGATGGCTCTGCCCCCTCTGTGCAGGGCTGTACTGGAAATAGAGATGCAGTGGGATCAGGGTTCCTTCTAAGGAGTCGGTCTGAACGTCCTCCAGCTTAGAGAGCAGTGGCATAAGCTTCCACTTTTGCCCCTTGCCTTCTAACTAATATGGGAAGTCAGTAACTGTGGAAAAGTTGCTGCTTCCCTCTGGTCCCTATGCCCTCCCCTGTTTTGTTGGCAGTTTGTTCATGTACCACCCAGCCTACCAGAAGAGCTCACAACCTCAAAAACCTTTCAGACTGACAACACATCACGTCCTCAATGCCTGAGGCATCTTGGCATGATTTCCCCTCTCCATCCCGTCTGGGTTTCATCCCAGCAGGGAGCCTCAGTTCAGAGCCTGAGTGCATCCTGAAAATGCCCTTCCCAGTGCAGAGCTCAGCATGGAGGAGATTTTCCACCTCCTTTTCCCACTCGGACAATGCCCAGGAGAGACAGGTCTGTACAGACATTATTGCCATTTGCTGCTGTGGGCTCAGGGGAGCTCAGGGCCAGCTGAGCCCCTCTGGCCAGCCCCTCCTTGCTGAGCTGGACACTTTCTCAGCTCAAGGGAGATGGTGGCTTCTCACCAGCACAGCCTCACACCTCAGCTTCCCTCCTGCAGTCCTGGAGTGCCCCAACTCCCTTTCCCACGGGCAGGCTTTCCATGCTGCTATTTGATTTTTGTTTTCTAACTACCATGTTGGCACTGTCCATCTCCTCCAACAGGGCTGACAGGATCAGGAGTGGAAAAAAGTTCTGCTCTGAGTCGTGTTCAATCCAATGGCTTTTTTTGTTTGTTTTTTTTCCATTGGGGCAAATCCCCTCTGCATTTCAGGTGTTGTACCAAGCACTCAGAGGGATGCCAAGAGGGGAGCCGTGGGGAACAGACACCTGCTCAGCTCTTGTCCCCTGTGCTCCCAACCTTGGGCAAGGTTCTTGCATCATCTAGTGCTCTATGGGCCTCAAATGCCCAGTGGAGTCCTAGGAAAGACCCTCCCTGACTGTGGTGGCCACTGGGTGGGAGGTGAGAGGGACATCACCCACCACCTCCACTGAGTCAGCCATGTAGAACAGCTTCAAACCAGAAGTTTGGGGGTTGAGAAGAAGGGAGCTCCTGCTGGTGAAATTTAGCTGCTCATAAAGTCCAGGTCACATTAGTGCCAAGATCTTCTCCATCACAGATAGCGAGCCAGGGCTGCACGTTACCTGAGGCCACCAGGCTGTGGGGGATGTCCATGGCCAGCAGGAGGGAAAGCTGGAGCAGAAAGCGGTGAACGGTGCATGGTGGGGTGGGAAACTCCAATCAGCTGCTACCCCTCTCCCTCCCCACCCTCTGGCAGATGGGCTGAGCTGGTGTCCTCCTGCTTTTCTTGCATCTTCTGCTGTCCCCCCCAGGCTGAGAAAGGAGGATGGCACCAGAGGACTCTTGGAATCGGGTTCCAGCTACCTCCCTTCCGGTTTCGGTTTCACTTGGTTGTAACTGTCGGTTTGTTCTAGGTTTTACCTGTGTCTAAGAAAAAAAAAAAGGGAAAAAAAAAGAGAGGGAGAGAAAAAAAGAAAGCCCCATAGCCAGCAAAAGGTTCTTGTTGCAAGTGATTCAAGTGGGGATCAAGAATAATATGTGAGGCTTTACAGAGAGGAATAGGAGAGAAAAAAAAACAACAAAAACCCATAAAAAAAGGAGAAAAGAAAAAGAAAAGAAAACCCGCATAATCCAAGTCCAAGAAGAGCAAAGCCTATCTTTGTGTGTTTGAAAAGGAAAACACCGATTCTGCCAGCTGAGTAGAGAGCTAGATACTAAGTGTAGATTTCCCTAGAAGTACCGTGAGGTTTTATAACATTGTCTGGTTTTGTTTTCCTCGTGCGTTGTGATAAGTCCAGGAACTAAGGCTAAGGGGTTTTTCCCCTGATATATTGTTGTTTGTGGGGGGAGGGGGGGGAGGAGTTTGTTTGTTTTTTTTTTCCAGATTATTTTTTTAAGTGTGTATTTGTGCTTATTTTTACGTTATCCAACTGTACATACGCATTTAACCAGTATTTCACTGTGCTCGAATTACTGCACTCAGAAGCACTGCACAGTCTGAATCCCGGAGAGCTGCGAGAGAGACTGGGAGTGAAGGGGGAAGGAGAAAGCTGCTACCTGAGCAGACAGGCGATTCCCATTTTGGGGGAGCGGGGTGCTGACCACCCCCTTCCCACACTCCAGCCCGTTGGGTCCATTCAAGGCCGAGCTAGAAGACAGGATGGGGTGAAGTCAGCCGAGGCTGGGATGCTCAGAGGGATTTCAGAGCTGGCAGTTTGGCCTTTGAACTGTTTTGGGTGCCGTGGAAATTCCCAGCCTTTCGGCAGCATCTTGGCCTCCCCTGCCCAATCCCTGGAGGCCCCAGTGAGAGTTGATGGGCATGTTCATATCACTGGGAGAGGACCACATACCAGGCAGAGATACGCCCTCTGGATATCTTCATGGTTGTGGGCCCAATTTTGGTCTCAGTGGTGCAGCTGAGCTGATTTGTTTTACGTTTTTTCCACATTATCCCATCCTCTGGGGAAGGCCATCTCCCTGCTGGCAGTGCAGCAGCACTCCTGCCTCCAGGTGACCTTATCTGTTGGGCACACTGAATCCCCGAGAACAGTCCCATTTCCCTGGAGGACCTTGACCACTGAGTTCGGTGGGAACGTGGCCACAATATCAGCAGAAGCAGGTCCAGGTGGCCCAAGATATATTTCCTTGGAGCTACAGTCTATTTGGGCAATTGGGATTTGGTGTTGGGCTGTTCCTTCCACCTGGGGTATTCAAACCCCATTTGTTTTAGCAGGAGCAAAGTGAGGCTGAATATTCTGTTTCTGTCTTTGTTTGGCAAACTGAGTTTTCCCCTTTTCACTGGATCTACACATCCAAGATTCATTAAGAATGAGAATCATTTCCTCTGAGGCCACACTCAAGAGCTTGGGCTGGCTTCAGGTGTTCGATGAGGAGTCTTGGTGCTACTTGTTGGTGGTTTTATTCCTGTTGGGTCAAGATGCGGAGCTAACGAGTCCAAGCTGTCTTTGGTTCCCATTCTGGCTTAGTTTTTAGTCTTTTGGTTTTTCCTTCTTTTGGTGAGGCCACATTCAGCCACCAGTTTCCATCTTCTGAGTGCAAAGAACCAGGGCTTTAACGAAACATTTCACCAGCAATTCAAGAGGGAATTGGAACCATTGCGGAGTTTGCATTGTACGGCCTCTGTAATTACGTACCTGTCTGCAGATGAGAGGCTGAATTTTGCTCCCATCAAGTCAACACAGGATTTTATTGCTGTTGATGTCACTGGGAGCAGGATTGAGCCGTACTATATATATAAATATATATATAAATATATATATGATATATATATAATATTATATGGGTAATATTATATATATATCAGTGTAATATTTACAAATAAAACTGTGATCTCGTCTAGAGAAAAATGTATTCATATTACCAACTGCTCTTCCATATTTATGTATCATATTGTATCTTTTTATTATAATTATTATGATTATTATGGTTATTATTATTATTGTTATTGTTATTATTATGGAATCTTTCTTGGCACCTTTTGGAAGCCACGTCAACCAATACTCCAATGAAGTGCTGAGGATCTATTTTCACAAGAATTCTACTGGTCTACTGTTTAAAAGAGAAAAGAAAAAAAAAAAAAAAAAGAAACAAGCAAAATACAGTTCAACCCTTAATTCTGTACCTCACGCCTGTACGTTTGCTGCTCCAATTTTGGGTTTTATTTTGCGTTCGTTTGTTTTTAACGGATCTAATTTAAGTCTCCAAGCAATATATAAAGATGTAAATAGTAAAGCTTATTTATTAAGATTGTCATCATTTTTAATTTATATTTACACAGTTGTTCATCTAATTTATTTTTTTTTCAATACAGTTTTTAACAGGTGTCCTTTTTTTTGGTTCATGATGTTTTTTAAATCATTTTCACAGAATTTCTTTATACAGCTTTTTCTCTTTCTTTTAATAAGCAACAACTTCCTCTGGTCTTTCAAAAACAGGTCATGTTTCACTCCAAAAAAAAAAAAAAAGTTATGTCAGATTCATCAGAAATATTTTGCCATTGTTGATTCCTATACCCTAAAGTTCTATATTATATAAATATATAATACCTTGTATGCTTAAATATTTAACTGTGTGATTTTGTATATATCTTCATACACATGCTCACACACATATGAGGGTTAATGTCCCCAGATGCTGGGAGAACAGAGAATCAGAAACACAAACAATATAAGCTTGTATTAAAGAGTTCTGAACTGGACCCCTCGCTCTTGCCACGTCTCCTTTGCTTTCGGTCGAGCTGGTCCTGAGCAGCACCCATGGGAGCACCCAGCGGGGTCAGTGAGCGGCTGTGGGGTCCCACATCTGGCTGCACAGCTGCACAGCACCCTGTCCATGTGCTCCAGCTCTTTGCTTTGGGGCAGGGGGGTTGAAAACCGCCGTGTTTTGCCAGAGGGCTGCAGTGGGTGGAGGGGGCAGTGCTGGCCAGGACCCTGTGAGCCCATTTTACCCCCAGTGGGTTTGGCTCTGACAAGGTGATCCAGGTCCTGCTTCAATCCAGGCTGGCTGGTGTGAGAGGCTTGAAAATCAAGTTGTCCATACTCTGCTTACCTTCTTCATCACATGCAGAACGTGTTCATCCAGAAAACCAATCCCAGTGGGAACGTGCCTTGGCTCAGGGGTATTACCTGGAAGGGAAGAAAGGCTGAAAGGAAACTATTTTCAGCCAGAGAACTGAACATCCCGATGCACAGAGCCTTTGGACACATGAGAAAACAGACAGATAAAGATAAATCAGTCTCCAGTGGTCTAGAGAGAGCTGGGCTTGCAGTGCCTCCTGCCAGACCAAGGCCTTGTAAGGTGTGCACCAATAATTTGGGTGTGGTGAGGGCAGTAGACTGAGGGATGAGAATAAATATGTTTATTTTCTTTTAGTCTGTCAAAAATAAGTCAGTAAAAATATGTTTTGTGTTTTACCTCTGAAAATCAGCATATTGAGCAGGGAGAGGCAGAAATCTCATGAGCAAGAATACATCGTGTTTTCTATACCATCCTTGTCTATGGTCAATGCATTATTAATGGGGTATAAGAGCATCACACGCAGCCCTATCAATAGCACATATTGTAGATAAAAAGGCCCAGGAACGAGGCATTAAATGGGTTGTGTCTATAGCAATATACAAATCAATTGGCTGTGTGTTGAACTCTCTATTAGGCATTAATAAAGACCTGCAGATGGGAGCAGCCACGAAGGCAGGGAACAGCGGGCAGCTCGCTCCTGCTGGGCTCTGCTCAGCTCCGCTCCTCCTGCACGTGCACAGCCGCCCCAGGATCAATGGGAATGCACAGCCAGAACAACAGTTTCTATGTCCAGGTTACGTGTCTTGTCTGGAGATCAATCACTACAGAAAGCTGGGGAAATTGCTCTGAATTCATACGGCAAACTGGCTCAAAGTCGCAGCTTCTCAGGCAGGCATGGCATTGGTGACTGTGGCAATCACAGAATTACAGAATGGCTTGGGCTGGGAGGGACCATAAAGATCATCCAGTAATGAGAAAATGAAACTGTTAGCAGCGGAAAAATTTCATGTAATAAAAAACATGGAGGCTTCAAAAAGCTTCCATAGAAGGGCTGGAATATAAAGGAAACTACTCACGGGTATAAAAGGAAACTTCTTTTCATGTAAGCAAGGGCATCTGAAAATCAAATGAATGTTCAGGCTGGCAGATGTGTGCCCATGGGTTCACTTGCTTGCACACATGCAGACACACGAACCCAGCACACCCTTTCTGGTCCAGCACTACCTTTTCCTGGACTTGTTCATTCCACCTCCTCAGTTTTTCAGTTTCTGAGGTACACACACCTGGAAAGTGAAGAAAAGTGAGCAGTTCTGAGGCCAGAATTCCCCTTTTTTTGTGCTCATTAACTACCACAACACTGCGATGGCCCCAGATATTCCCCTCTGCCCTGAATTGGAATAACAGCTGCCTGCATCATTCAAGTCAAAAACTGGCCTGAGTTCTCCAATAAAATGCAGCCAAAGGGCCAGGGTCTTCATTTTTTAAAAGCACAAGTGAGGCAATACTGTGTCAAAATAGTTTTAAAGGTCTTGACAATCTTTTGGCTGACTTCTCTCAGGCCTGGGGAGGATTGTCAGTGGTTAAAAACAACTTCCATGAAATCACTATTTTTTTCATTTTTTTTTTTTCAGATAAAAGGTCATTCACAACTTTTTGAGCATTTTGCTTATGATGAATGAAGAACTAATACAAACAGCAACATCATCCCTTCTAGCCACTCTCCCTGCCCTTGCTTTTAAGATGTTATCTGCCAGTTTATTTATTTATAAATCACTTTCCCAGTCATATAGCTTTTTTAAGAAGCCTAAGAGCCCCATACCTTAGCTCACTGCTGCTCCCCTTTATCCTCATCCAGCCCACGAGGATGAACCAACTTATGCTTCAGGTCTGTTGGCATTTTTGATGAAGGAGTTGAGATATGGGGATGGTTCTGGTTGAATGTCAAAACCCACCTCTGTCTTTGGGCACTCACCTTATAACACAGACATGTTCTTTTCCAAATGTCACCCTAATAACATGGGCTTTCCTTAGCCCTGGTGCTGCTGTGTTTCCATAAAGCTCCCACCAGCGTCTGCTAAACAGGCTTGGAGAGGTGGGAGGGTGGGCAGGTGCAGGGGAGGGAAAGGGAATTCTATTTATTGCACATTTTATTAATACTGCAACGCTCAAACTTTCCACCCAAGCACTTACAGCCTCCTGACCCTCATAGCACCATAGGAAATGCCCAAGCTGAAGCACATCATAGTGATTCAAACCATTCCTTGAAGCCTTGGCAGCTCCTGGTGCCCAGGATCAAGCAGGTTTTTGTGCCCCCCCAGCCCAGTTCTGTGAGGGTCAGAGCTGCCCAGGGTGTCCCCCACCACGGTGACACTGTAAGCCACAGTCCTGGTTTAACATCGTGACCACCAACACTCAGGGAGGCAATCAGGCCATGTGTTCTTAGGAAACAAAACCAGAAACCTTTTCCTTTGTGCCTCACTGTGCACAAGTCAATTCATGTCATGATACTCAGCTTCTGGACAGCTAATCCTGCCTCTGGCCCAGCAGGTACAAGGTGTGGTTTACATCCTCCCAGGGCAACAAACTCGCAGGCTCCTGAGTCATCCGTGGCACCATGGGCACTGCCATGGATAAGCATTAGTGGCCCTGCAAGGCTTTGTTCCTCCCAGGAACCCCTGGCATGGTGAGGACCTGGGCTGCCCACACTGCACAGCCACTGGCACTCCCTTGGCTTCTTCCCCATCCTCAGCAGAGTCCCATCCAACCAAGGGAATATTAATATTTAAAAAAAAAACCAAAAAAAACAAAAGGAAAGAAAGAAAAGAGGAAAAGCAGAAACCAAACAAATAAATAAAGAAGCAAATGCAGCACTTGACTGCAGAGGCCTCTGCCGTGGGAAGAAGCTGTCCCAAAGTGGTGTGTCATCAGCAGCACAAAAACCCAAACAATCGGCCCCTCTGTGCGCCGTGCCAGCTGCAGCCCGGCCGGACCAGGGCGGGGGGAACAATGGCCGTGGGGACAATGGGGATTGTTCAGGCTCCTCCGGAGGGAACAGCCCCTGCAGCCCTGGGAGGGGACCTGCAGCTGTCACCAGCTCGGAGATGCCAGACAAGTGGCAGATTTGGGGTGCCCTCAAGAAGGGTGTGTGCCTGGTGGGACGCCTGTAGGATGCTGGAAGTGGCAGTGAATATGCTTGTTAAAAGCAGAGAAACCCTTTCCTGGTGCTGAGCTGCAGTTTATGGGGTGCTGGGGTGCATGGATGGGGGAAGTAGGGCCAGGCTGTGCAGGATGCACCCATGGCTGCCCTATCAATGCTGTTACCTGCACACACACTCACTGCAAAGTCACGTGGAGAAGGTTTCTCCTTTTGACCTAAACTCATCCTGAAGACGATGACTTGAAGCTAAGTTACCCTTCCCAGCCATGCCATCAGGGAAAAAATTTCAGCTTTACAAATGGATGTGGGTGGTTTATCTATTAAACCTGGATGATGGCGGTTTTTTGCCTCTCTCCCCACTTACTTTTCATGTTTCATCAACCCCTCGCTGCTCTCCCACCCAGGACAACACCACCCCTGCTCTGCCAAAGCCCAGGCAGAGGCACAGCAAAGTCAGGGGATGGGCTGGCAAAAGAAACCAGCTCCTGGGGCAGCAGCAATTTGCTTTGGAGCAGGGATCCCTTTTCCCTGAGGAAGCCAGAGCAATGGCAGGGGTCTGTGTGTACACTATGGGGCACGGGTCCGTCTGCCAGCATTGCTGGGCTATGACTACAACTGTTTATCTTGAAAGCCAGAGGGTTACATTCTCCAAAGTTTCCAGGGAGAAAATACAGACCCTTCCTTTCAGCTGTGTGCCGGAGGATGTGTAACCTCGACGAATTCCTCGGTTTTGTTTGGCTTGGGTGCGCTGTGCCGGGCAGCATCACCGGCCAGAGGCTCTCCTGGCTTTGATCTGGGAGCTAGGTGTGCTTCACGACAGGTTAATGGCCATCCAACCCCACAGCCCAGAGTCTAGACTCTTCCACCTGCTCTGTACATATTAGCACAGGCTCACACACAACTCACTGTACGTGTACCCGTATGAAGAGCCAGTCTCACCATGGATGCAAAGCAAAGCTCCTCAGCAGCCTTCCAAAGTAAGCAAACCAAGCCTCTGCAATGGACACAGCTGCGGTGTGGACACAGGGGACAGCCAGCCTGTCCCTGTGCTGCTCCTGCTCTGTTCCCAGTCAGGGCTACCAGAGGGGAAGGTCTCCTTTCCATCACCACTGCAACAAAACACCCCCGTGCTGCAGCTCTGCCCCTTCCCCGGAGCTCTGCAAGGGATCCCAGGTGCAAAAAACACCACTGTGGGGGAGATCACAGTGTCAGAGTGGAGAAAATCGTGCTAAGGGGCAGTCAGCCAGCTGTCTTGTATTTTGGCTGGCATCTCCTGTTCCCATCTGGCACCACACTCACAATGGACAGGAATCCCAGGGGCAGCATTATCCCTGTCACACCTCCAGTCCAGTCAGCGACAGAAAACACAGGCAATTTGTCCCTCAGGTTGGTCAACACCGGTTCTCGCCTGCAGCAAGATCACAGAGCTGCTCCCCATCCCCGTGTGCTGCACAGGGCTTCCAAGAGAAATGAATCATCCCCGAGCCAAGCAAACACAAACAAAATAAAACCCCGTGTTTATAAAATACAGGGAAAGGCACAGCTGCGGGCCAGAGCTTTGAGAAAACAAGACAGCTTCAAAGCACCTGGAGCTGCACCCGGTGAGCAGCAGGGACAGGATGGACCAGCCACGCTCCCAGTGGCTGCTGCTGGTCCCGGCAGCCTTGGCCTGTGCCGTGTCCTGCTGCGTCCAGGGGATCTGTCCTACAGGCAACGGGGCCACTGCCTGCTCTGCAGGTGCCAGAGGGGATGATCATAGAGGTGTAGAATCATGGAATGTCCTGAGTGGGAAAGGACCCACAGGATCACCCAGCGCAGCCCCTGGCCCTGCCCAGACCCCCCAACAACCCCACCCTGTCCATCCCTGGCAGCGCTGGCCAAACGCTCCTGGAGCTCTGGCAGCCTCGGGGCCATGCCCATTCCCTGGGGAGCCTGGGCAGTGCCCAGCACCTCTGGGGGAAGAACCTTGCCCTGATCTCCAGCCTGAGCCTGCCCTGACATATATTGCTGCCATTCCCTCAGGAATTGTCACTGGTCACCAGAGAGGAGAGATCAGTGCCTGCACCTCCCCTGGCCCCTCTGAGGAAGCTGCAAAATGTGATATCATTTCCCCTCAGTCTCCTCTTCCCCAGGCTGAACAAACCAAGTGACCCAGCCATTCCTCATATGTCTTCTGCCCTTCTTCACCATCTTTGTGTCCCTCCTTTGGACATTCTCCAATGGCTTTAGATCCTTCTTATACTGTAGCATTCAAAACTGCACATCAGTCTCAGGCACTCTCCATTAGTGGCTCCAAAGAGAGATCTGGGGATTTTTCAGCCCCCAAAAGTGCTCACACTATGTCCTGGCAGCACAGGAAATGGGCAGCTCAGTCTGGCACCAGTCTGGGCACTGGCTGGGCACCACCACGGTGGCATTCCAAGGCTTTTGCTGTTTTGTGGCAGCTCCAGCCAGGCAAATGCAAAGTCTTCATTAGAATGCAATAAATCCTGGTCATCTCCTTCATCTCCACAACCAAACTCCATGGCCACCAGTTACCCCCAAAGGGCACAGGGATGGGGAAGAAGCAGCAGCAGCGCTGGGCAGTCAGATTTTAATACATGGAGCTGTCATGGTCCCTCCTTGGTCTTTGTGTTCAGTGTGGTATGAGCCCCTGTGACACAGAGCCCAGAGCCCTCAGTGTCACTCTCCTCTCTCTCTCCATCAGAAAAAGGGATTTAGCTTAAAAACTAAGACCTCAGGCAACCTGCAATGCTTTGGAGCTTGTCTCACAGGCTGCAATGTCACAGCAAAGTTTTCTGTGACCTCCAGCAGGATTCTGAGCAGGTACTGGAGTCCTTCCCAATACACATCAATGTGGCTCAAATGAAGAGACATAACTAAAGAGAGGGGGGATAAAAGAGCAGCTTGGAAGGAACAATCAGAATTATTTGAGTGGGTACAAATCAGGCAAATAGGTTTAGCTCGAGAAGAAAAAGGTCTCTGGCTGAACTTCCTCCACATCAAATCCTGCACCCTTGTTTGGTTTCAAAACATTTTCGTTTTGAAGCTCACCTCCTGTTTGTTTGCTTTAATGTTAAAGGGTTAACTAACCTGAAAAACTAAACAAAACTATTTGCTTTGGGCTGACTAAAGCAATTCATTTAACCCACACTCTTTCCTCTTCCCTCTCCAGGTTTGTTGTTTTGCTTTAAAAAGGAAAAAGCAATAGCTTTGAGCTGATCTGATTTTTGTATTTTTTCCCCTCTCACCCTCCTGCAATTTTTGGTTTGGCTACCAGGCTGAGAAATCCATTACCCACAGGGAGCCTGGGCCAGCCTAACCCACATCTGACAGTAAAATAAACCAGATTCTCCATGTCTTTTTAGCCCCTGGCTTTTTTCTTGGGCTTTCCCACACGCTTCCAGCTCCCAGTGGGACCAGTGGCTACCCTGGGTGCTGAGGAGGGAGAGGACCCTGTGCAAAGGGCTGCTCTTTTCCCTCCTTTCCATTCATCCAGCTCTTGGGATCCCTCATGGCAGCCACATCCCAGCACTTCCAGCAGAGATATCCTCCCCAAAACTGATACCCCATGCATGCCCAAGCAGAGGTGAGACCGTGTCAGGAAGAAACACCCAGGAGGCAGTGAAGATGGACTTAATATGAATCTTTAATGCACAGAACAAGCTGGCGGGAGCCTTGCGAACGAAGGCTGCGCACGGAGCCACCCCGTCCACCCGGAGTGGTACAAAAGCCCAGCTTGCCTGCAGCATCCCGGGCACCTGCCTGGCTTCCCCCTCCGGGACCCTCGCTGGCAGCGCGGTGTCACCGGCCACCCGCGCCACCTCCTCCTGGCGTCCTTGGCCACCCCTCGCCGCACAGCTCCTGCCCGGTGGCAGGGCAGGCAGGGCAGGCAGGGAGGGGGTCACCCTGTGCCCAGCAGCTCCCCTCTGCCTGCCCCTAGCCTCCAGTGGGTATCTCCTCCTCCCAGGGTTTTGGAGCATGTAGTCCAGGAAATTCAGTAAGAAAAGATTAAAAAGGTGAGGCTTTTATGCTGAGTCAAATTAGGTAATTTCTTTTTTTTTTTTTTTTTTTCACTCTTGAAAAATTAAAAAAAAAAAAAAAAAGGAAAAGAAATTAAAATCCAACTCGCTCATTTCCTGTTTCTCTGCCGTCTGTGTGAGAAAGTCCTGTTTGGCCTCGCTGTCCCTTTCCACCCCCTCTGAACATCACCCGACCCCAAACCCCACCAGCCACTCAGCACATCACAAGTCCTCGACTCCTTGGAGTCCCTTTGCCTCCCACAGCTCCAGGCCCGCTCCTTCCCTCACCGCCCCTTGGACTCCCCATAGGTGTTGCGCAGCATGGAGACCATCTTCTCCTCGCAGGTGACTTTGGTGTCCTTTAGGATGCTGTACCAGACCATGCCGGGCGGCCGGACCTCCTCGCTGCGGCAGAACAGGTAGGGCATGGTCTCGGTGCGGCTCTGGATGTAGGCACTGCGCAGCAGCGTCGAGCAGTGGCTGCTGACCTTCTCCAGCCTCCTCAGGATCAGGTGAGCCTTCCTGGAGGGGACACAGATGGAACAGAGCAGTGTGGGCAAGGCAGAGGACAGTCCAGGAGTCACAACTTCTGCGTTCTGCCACCAGCTCTGTCTTATGACAAGAGTGATGAGACCCATTGCCTAAGACATTGTCTTTCCTGTTTCAAGTGGAGAGAACCTCCGTTCTTCCCAAAGTTCTGGGTCTATCTAACATTTTGCAGCAGCAGGACCTCAGGTCTGACCCATTGGAGCAGCTTGTGTGCCCTCAGGACAGTCTGCCCCTGGCTAGATTGTCACCACCACCACACGATCCTGGCCAGCTCCAGCACATGTGCTGGCCCCACCTTGCACCCTGGTGAGACCCCCAGCACCTTCCTGCTCCTGAATGATGAGCCCAGCCCTCCCTTTCCTGATTTCCCAAGCCTGCAAGAGGCAGACGGCCCAAAAGGACTGACACTAGAAGAGTGAGAAAAAAAGCACAACATATTAAGACAAAACAAAATAAACCCGTAAGAAACCAAGAATCCCCTTGTGGGAGTCTGCAAAGTGCTAAATCAAACAAAGGGAGGGAAGAGGGTTTACTTCAGTGGTCTGAAAGTCTCAAGATCACAGATTATTTCCTCTCCCTCTGGTGCCACAGGAAAGCTCTGGATTCAGGAGTCGGGGATTTCGCAGTTTCTGCAGGAATGTAAATTCCCGATAATGATATGTCAGGGGCAGCACTGTCAGTCACCAAGACATAAACATGGGGATTATTTGATTATGAAAGCTGAGTGGTGTTGCAGCCCAGGCTGTGAGCTCCCAGCCCGGGGGGAGCATCAGGAGCCTGGTGTCCGGGGATGGGACGCCAGGGAAGGGCTGGTCAGGGTCACCTCAGCGCCAGAGCAGAGGGCACAGATAGCAGCAGGAGGCAAGAGGGCATCCTGGCATCCCCAGCCAGCTCAGAACTCTCCCTCTGGAGTGGGAAGAGGGGATGAAAGGCTGTAGGAAACCACTGCTCCTCCAGGGCTGCATGTGGAAAACTGTCCCACACCTCCCAGGGGTGATGTGCTCTGGGCCAGCTTGGAGGGCAAAGGAAGAGCAAAGGAAGTTGGCCCTTCTTGGACAACACTCTGTGATATCCATTTATGGATTTAAGCCACAAAAACAAGCCAGGCTGGGCAATCTGAGCCTCATTAGCAACACACACATCTATAATAATGATGTCACGGGCTGAGCTGTGCCCAGCTCTGACACAACACCTCTGCTCACGTTACTCTCCTTAGCAGCCACCTGACCTTCTACAGCATCTGGTGCTCCCACCACACACCAAGAGCTGACACACTGCCAGGAGCAGGTCCTGTGCTGCTGGATGTGTGCTCTTGGAGTTACAAATTCCATGATGGCATTAGGTGCTTTTGGTGAAGACTTACTGATTAAAACAGCACAGCAGCAAACCAAAGTCTGTAGTGATTGTCACTATAGTTGCCAAACTCCAACAAATCATAGTCACTGCAGCTGGAAGGGACCAAAAGTCACCTGTGCCACTTCCTGCTGGGACAGACCTGCCTGGATAAATTTCTGTCTGACCTGTTCCTTGAGCCAGAGGCTGGTGATCCTTCCAGTGCTCACCCATCCTAACGCTGGGACATTGTTTCTTAACATCTGCACTGATTCTCCTTTTCAGGGAATGCTGAAGGAGAACAGTACCCACATCACCTCATGGGATGGACTTTCATGTGAGCTCAGGAGGAGATCACTCCACCAGAACACTCTCACAAAGGAGAACTCCCATCTCTCTAAGGCCACAGCTCCACAATCACCCTGATTTATCCTAAAGCAGCCCCAGCCCTTTAGTTTGTGCTTGTGCTGGTGTCCGTGGACCTGAACTCTGTGCCAACACAGGGAAGTTGTTTATTCAAAGGCCAAACAAGCAACCATTGGATTTTTTTCCCCAAATTGGTTCCTATTCCAGCTCACCACGAGGCCTCTCCCAGCCACAGCCAGAGGGGAGCAATGAGGAGTGGCCATGACCACTTGAGGCAAACCCCCGTGGTGGGGAACCAACAACTCTGCAAGGAGTGGATGTCTCAGCTGGCCAGTGGCTGTCTGCTGGCCACGCTCTGCCCTTCCTCTGTTCCCTTCTCACCACTTCCCCTGTCCTGCCCTCCACAGCTTTCCCCACCCATCTCTCACTCTTCCCCCACACAACCTTTGCCTCCATATCCCCCAGCCTTCTCTATCCTCCCATTTTCGCTACTTGCTCCATCACACTTTAATGATCTCCTGGATTTTGCTGGAACTCACCATGTCATCCTTGCTTCCTGATACACACTCAGGTCCCTGACCCAGGCAAATATTCCCATGTGTGAGAAGCAGCTCACTTGAAAAATTAAAAAACAAATCACCCCAGCCTGCTCTGCCAGAGGCTGTGCTGTGCCCAGAGCTGTCTCCATACACCTGCTGCAGGCACAGCTCTCTTGGTGCAGCCAATCCCAGGAAAACCCCGTGTTTAAGGATGGGATGTGGCACATGATGGGTTGGCCCTATGAGAATACTGAAAACACACTGAACTGTGGTCACAGAAGAGACAGGGTGACGGGGAAGAGGGAATCAGGCCCCTCACTTTGGATGTCCAGTGCCAAAGCTCCAGTTTTGATGGGTTTCACCGCTTTGAGTCATTTATTTTAGCAGGGTAATGAAGTCATGTGTAAATATTACATTTAGCTTTCAGCTGACAGCTGTTCCCTCTTAAAAAAAATAAGGAGGAAGAGAGACAGAGAGGGTGAGGGGAGGGGTGAGAAAGAGAGAGAGGCTTTCTGGTGAAGACTGGGTAATAAATTACAGGAGCAGTTCTGGGGCTGCCAATTTAACACCATAAATCAAGCCCTGGGTATTACCCAAGTGCTCCCTACGGAGGGCTGTCGGGTCAGAACGACCACCTTTTCAAATACTGGAAATGAAATCTTCCTAAATGCTGACCAACTTCATCCCTGCCAGAAATGACAATTTATTGCCTTATTAAAGGGCAGGAATTGGGAGGGGATGGCAGGGGAGTGAGAGGGGAGTCACTTGCCTGGCTGCCTGTGGCCAGACCCCAAACTCTCAGTCTCCAAAGGGATGAAGTGACCCCCTTCCCCCTCACCCCACAGCCCAGATCGGGGTGTCCCCATGTTGGCGTGGGCCAGCAGTGCCACATGCCCACCACAGGAGCCAGGGACTGATTCTGGACTCCACTTAGGTGGTGGGTTTAGGAGGTCACAGCACAGTCACAAATGATGAAGAGGGGGATTTAAAAATAGTGACAGCTCTAAGCAGCCACTTCCCTCTGCGGTGCCTCGAGGCATGGCTGGGGAGAGGAAAAGGGAGGGGATCAGTGTCTGCTGCCAGGGCACTTTCCAAGGGCTCCTGCATGAGCCGGTGTTCCCATTGCAGGAGGGGAGTGCACGATGGTGACTGCACTGGGGACAGGGCAGCAAGGTCCCTGCTGCCAGCCCCAGTCTGCAAGGAAATGCCCAAGAGTAGGAAATTCCTGTGCCAGGGGTGCTCCTGTGGGATGTTTGTGCCCCAGCTGCACAGGGAACAGCGATCACTCACCCTGAGGGCTGATGTGGGATGAAAACATATCCAGAGCTGGCCAAACCCTGCCCTGCCTCACCTCGGAGGGAGGAACTAAAAGAGAGCAAAGCAGCATGAAGGAACCAATAAAAAGTGATACCTGGGCTGGAAGGAAGGATGAGATTCCTGGGATTGCAGGGAGAGGGTGGCTGCCTGCTGCTGCGTTCCCATATGAGGCAATTTTGTCATAAATTCATAAATTTTTCCACTCCACCAAGATCTGACCTAGGTCTTTCAGACCCTCATGTGGGAGGACAATGAGTCCAGGACTTGATGGCCTCTTATCACAGCCTCCCATCAGAACATTACATTCCCCCTTGTACCAAAAGTCAGCTGCTCTGGAGACGCATTTCATGTCCCTTAGCCAGCCCGACTGCCTGCCTGGGTGACTGGCTGGAGCAGGGGACAAGTTGTGAGCCCTGGGCTGACGCCACATACTGACCCCAGTGTTGTTGGTAGTCACAAGTAAAGGCATGGAAAGATTTTAACTTAATTATTTGTGCTGCCTCTTCCTAAAAGCCAGACCCTGCTTGCAGTGGTCATAAGAATCATCCTGAAAACACAGCAAGAGAAAATAATAGTGAAATTTCCCCATGGCTGTGTCAGGAAACAAGCTGGCTGCACGGATCCAGAGGTCTGGATGCACAGTAGCATCAAACCTTCACTGGTTTAGACAGATTCTTCTGTCTTGTTGGAACAAATTAACTGTGTGAGATTCACTCAATGTCTGTGAGAGGAATGGGGGAAGCAGGAAAGGGGCTGTTGTTGCTAGAGGAGACGAGCAGGATGAGGCAAGCCAGGTGCTGAGATGCTGCTGACCACAGAAAGTCCTGGTTTAGGGCCACCTATGAGCTAAGTTTTTAATGTCTCCTTAATGTAAACGGTCTGGTTGGGACATCTGGCTGTCAGTGTGTCTTCTTGCCAGCAGCTGTTTGCAGTAACCTGTGGCTTTCATGGAAACTGGGCTCACAAGGACCTCAGTGTGATGTATTTATTACACGGAGGCAATCGACTCCCCTCTTGTCGCTCCGTTTTATGAGCGAACATTTACTGTGAAGCCGAGGCTCATCTGATAAACATTTCAAGGTACAAAAATGAATGTCCCCTTGGGAAGGAGAACAGTCTGTCAATTAAAATCCTGTTACGAGATGGCCTCCCTTGGCAAAAAAAAAATCCTCGCTGCCTCCTGCTATGTCAGTGCCTGCGCTTCTGTCCAAGCTCCCTGAGAAGCCGGGCTGGATGGCAGAGCTTCGCTCTTGTCACGAGCCTGGCACTGGTTGCCTCGGCTTTTAGAAATTCATTGCCTTGGCTGCAAGTCACACATTTCTCAAGTACAGAACGGGGGCAGGGGAGGGCTGTGAGGACAACAGACAGCAGCCAAATCGACCATGGGCTCCAGATGTAGCCGGGTCCTGAGCCTGGCGGTTTAAATGTCACCCTGCTGTCCCATGGCTTGCTGCAGGTATCGGGTTATAAAGCATCCTTCAGTGGGCTGGATCTCAAGTAATAGGGGAAATAAGGATGTGTGAGGAGAGGCTGATGGATCCCGGAGATTCAGAGGAAAAGGAACAATTGCAAAGGACAAACAGGCCTGCAGTGCCATCAAAGGAGAAGGAAGGCAGTGGGAAGGATGAGAATGGCTCTGTGCACAATGAACTACCAAAGAAACTATGTCCAAAATGATCTCTGGAGGAGGACAAGCCCCAGGTCAGCTTGGATTTATGTCCAGGAAAGGTGTAAACAATTGTGAGACGTCATCCTGGTACTACGGAAAGATCTTCAGCCAACAAATAGGAGCAGGGGGAGAAGGAAAAGCTTTCCCAGACCTAAATTACACCCTTTGCCCCCCACCCCTCAGTGCTTCCAAGTTTCCAGCTCATTCAAAGCATCGCCCACTTGCTTCAGGCTGGGTGATACAAACATTCATCTGCCAGGGGTCCCACCAGCATCATCCAAGGACTGAGCAGGACCAGGTGCTCTGAGGGGATGCAGGACAGCTTGGTGAACCCCAAAAGGGGACTTCTCTTAGCTACAAGGAGAAGGAAGGGGCCACATTTGCAGTGGCCAAGCAGAGGGGTGCTCTGGGCACGGGGCAGGGCAGGACACAGGGAAGGGACAGGTACCTGGGCCCCAGCTCATCCTCACTGCGCCAGACGAAGTCTCCAAACTTCTCGTAGTGGGAGTTGTAGTGGTGCTGGACTCGGAAGAGCATGGAAGCAGAGACCTCCATGAGGGTGTTGTAGGCTGTCTGCTGCTCCTTGCCGCTCGTGTAGCCGTTGTAGAGGTTGTAGATTTTGTCAGCTATCTCTGGAAAGGATCAGGGCATGGGATTAATGCACAAAACTGCATCTCCTTCCTTCTCCTTATTCTCCTGTTTGCTGTTTTCTCCTGGGAATGCTTATCTTATTGAACATGGAACTAAGCACTAACCAAAACTTTCCTCTGAGTGATTTTCCCAATGGAAAGCAAGCAAGAAAGAGAACAGGTAACATGACGGTCACCTAGAGGAATCCTTTTAAACCTGAAAGCAGCCAAGTGCTCTGGGTTGGGTGTAAGAACAAGTGGGATCAGTTTCAAAACTGGACAATACAAATGTGCAGAAGTGTCTGAGCTTTTATCAACATTTCTGTTTCTAAACTGATCCGGCTGCCCCCATTATCCCTTCAAACACACAGAGCCAGTGGTGCCCTGCACGGCCCAGCCAGAGCTGCCTCTCTCAGGTTTGTGAGAAGGGATTACTCTTTTTCCAGGGGACTTGTGTCAGACACACAGTACAGCTCCCACAGCTGTGCACACAAAGGATGCCTGTGTGGCATCACAGAGCCACCTTCAATTTGTCACCCTCCCCAGCTGAACATCCCTGTGCCCATGGGTGAATTTACAGGAGCTTTCCCACTGGGACAGAAGGGCCCGGGCAGGTTTGTGGGAGCGCAGTGAAGAAAGGAAAATCAAAATTAGCAGGAAATGTCTCCTGGTGTAGAGCATGAGGCACCTGAACACCGACCTTCTGCCTTGCTGTCGTCTACCAGTGGGCAGGCTGTCCTCAGGGTGACTGTGCTCAGCTCTGAGTGCCTCCCTCGGGTATCCACGGCATACAGGGTAAACCTGGAAGGCAGGAAGCAAAAGAAAAACAGTGTCTTGAACCCTCAGTCCCACACCACCAAGTTGTTATGGGAACTGGCCTTCAGAAGAGAAAGGGAAAATGTGGTCCAGGCAATATCAGTCAGTTTTGGCATCTCAAGGAGAGGTGAGATGATCTCTTGGAACAGAGGAGAACCTGGGGACAGGAGTCAGGGTGAGGAGACAGGTCACTTCATCCCTTTGTGGGATCTGTGGGGCTCCATTTCCTCTCCCCCATCTCAGGAACCCCTGTGGGGCTGCACCCCGAATCCTGCCAGCTGCAGAGGGATGCAAACACCTCAGGGTTGCTCTGCCATGCACTGATGTGACCATTCCAACACGGAGGTGTTTGTGAGCTGGGCTCCCCTCTGGCCCTTCTGGGAGCAGGGCAGTAATTCTTGCTGTAAGTGGGCTCTGTGCTGACAAGTGACAGCTCGTACTCATCCTGTGAACGGCCCTTGAGTTGTTTGCTCCCTCATTTCCTCACAAGGGTGGGGTTGGTAAAAGGGTGGGAATGATAATTTCACACCAGAAGCTAATGGAGAGCATCTGACAGTGAAATACGGCTTTTGTGCTGGACTCAGCATTGAATAAACAGCCTGTGGCTGCATGGAACGTCCTGGGATGCAGAGCTCAGAGTCCTGGTCAGAGCATCAAAGCTCCAAAATGAGAATGCTTCTTCACAGCAGGGGTGACAATCTTCTGTCCACTCTCCCAAAGGGCATCAGTTCATATTTATTCACCCCGAGCCGGGCATGGCAACTCAAGCTGGCTTAGACAAAGTGCAGGGGCTGGTTTGAACCCCTCGGAGGTCTGAGATGCCTGGTGGGGTACCCTGCCTGAGAAATAACACACCACCCCTCCTTAGCCTAAGGTAAAACTGAGCAGCTCTTGCAAGTGAGTGCAAGGAGTACCATAAAAGCAGCTGGAGCTTAAATGGGATTGAGACCCTGAGGTGTGTTTATTTAAGGAATGGTCCTAAGTCCTTAGCATCCTTGGGGAGGGGACAGAAGCAAAGCCTCCCTTTTCCTCACCCCACACACGAGCACCGCCAGCTCCCCTCTCCTCCCTGCAGGCCCTGCACATCCCACATGTGGCTGATAAGAGCTGACATTTGCACGGTAGCAATTCCCAGCACAGGACAGATTCCCTCCGAGCAATTAGCATTAGCTCCCTAACAATGCTGGCTGTCTGAAAGGATGCCAGCAGCCTGCCAAGGAGCCCACTTGTGTGCAGGGACAACTCCCATTTCCACTGAGCTGGGGCACGCAGGGGACACACACACTCGGCTATTTAATCCTTTTGGCATGACATAATTTTCTTTAATTTACCAGGAATGGGAGCATCTCAGGAAGGACATCCACCCTGTGCCACTTCACGAGCACCACACACAGGCTGTTCTCACTGAGGGACAGACAGAGCAATAGGGCAGCACCAAATTCTGTGCAGGAGTCTGACTGCAGGGCTTTGCATCCCAGCCCGAAGGTGCCACCATCCCTCTGCGTCCCTCCAGAAACACCAACAGGGGCACACAGGAGATGAAGAGCTGCAATGGGAGAGCTGGGCAGAGACCCCAGCATCCCTGATGCCCACCCAGGGCTCTTCTTGCTCATCAGCAGAAGCACAACAAGCAGTAAGAGGGCTTAACAGCAGGGTACTGCTGGGAGCTGCTCCCCATCCCCATCCTGGGGTCACCTGCCGAGCCACAGCAGCTGTGCTGTTGTGTTTTCTCTTGTAAAAGGGTGAGCAGAGCTAATGTGTAACCTCTGCTCTGCCTGCAGCGGCTCAGGCTGGCTCCATTAGCTCCGAGGCAATCAGTGCCAGAGCACTTCCCTTGAAAAACAGAAGACTTTTATCAAAACGCAATTGTAATATTCAGCAATTAGTGCCCGTTTCACCTATTCCATCGCCAGCGGGGTCAGGAGGATTGATTGGGTGTTGAAGCACATCCACCCCTTTTGGGTGATGCTGAAGACCTGCGTGAGCTTTCTGACTGCACTTCTCCCCAGCTCACACAGGAACAAAGTCACTCAGCTGCCGAGAGCAAGAGCATCTCTCCTGGTCAGGTCTGGGTTAAAAAATAGATGTCAAAAAACAAGCCCTCATTTCATCATTTTTTTGGATGATGTAAGGGAAAAAAAACAACAATGTAAATGGAAAAGCATCAGAATCAAAGTGGTTTTGATCTTGTCAAAAATTCTTTTTTTTTTGAGAACAAACACAATTGCTTTACCTCACCTGGAGCCAGTCCTCTTTCAAGAACCTTAAAGGAAATGCTTTCATCTCCATTCCCTGTAAATGAAATGTTTTGGACTCAGCACCAATCACCTGAGCTGTGGTGGAGGCTGGCAGCCTCTGCACCTCTCCAGCTCCTTCCAGCCAGTGACCTCAGAAGGTTTTAACATTAATTACAGTCCAAAAGATCACCCTGAAGCACAGCAGTATTAACAGCTCTGTTTTATCGATGGTAAACAGAGACATATGGGGTGAAGCATCGTGCCCCGGAGAGGCCCAGTGACATGAACAGTTTGGCAACTCGGGAGATGATGGTTTCCAATCTTGTTCTCAAACCACTTGACCACCCAGCCTCTGCAGCAAAACACATTTATGGCCAGTTAATGGCACTGTGCAAAGTGCTGGGGTTTAGGTTTTTTCTTTTATTCCCGGAAACAGACAATTAAGAGAAGGGAGTCCTGTGTCTCTGTGTCTCAGTGCAAACCCAGCACTCACATCTTGCTGGGAACCTTCAGCAGATGCAGGCAGGGAGCAGCCTGGGATCCAACGGGACATCAAGGGGGTGGCCAGTGTGAGGAGAGACCACCACTGCACGGGAGGGATGGGGATGTGGCTTTAGGCTGAAGCGGGGTAGGTTTGGATTGGGTATTAGGAAGAAATTAATTACAAAAAAGGGTGGTGATGTTACCAAAAGTGGTGGTGGACACCCCATCCCTGGAAGTGTCCAAGGCCAGGCTGGATGGGGCTTGGAGCAACCTGGGATAGTGGGAGGTGTCCCTGCCCATGGGAGAGGGTTGGAATGGGATGAGCTTTAAGGTCCCTTCTAACCCAAACCATTCCATGGTTCTGCAACCGCATGACAGACCAGGGGAGAACCGAAGCGATCACGCTGAGGGAGGGAGCTAAGCCAAGGACATGATGGGACTTTGCAGCACTCCTTGGAGGACCTCCTACCCCATTAAAACTATTACAGTGTCATGGGCCAAGGACCAAGCCAGGCATCATCCCCACTGATGAGGATGGAGCTGCACTTGCACAGACAAACCCTGATAATTTGTATAACAATGAGGCTGAAGAGTGGTTCAGAGAGCTTTGCCCAAGGCAGAGATCTCTGGGGTGAAGTCAAAGCCAGGAACACAAAAGTCCCACACCTACAAAACCACATCAGACAACCTGGAATGCCGTATGGTAGCTACGATCTGGCAGAGGCTCCTTCATAACCTGGAGGCATTTTGTTTAGAGACAAACTTGCCTCACGACATTTCCTCATCTTCTCCCTGTGCTTTCCAAAGGAACTCTGGGCTCCCTGCTACTGTCTCACAACTCATCCTCTTTTTCACCTGTGCCTTCAGGAAGATCCTGCACAAAGACTTGCATTTGTTTTACTTGAAGAGGTTCCAAAGAGGTCCAAACACAGATGCTCTTGGCAGGGATCAGCCCTCCATGCCTGGAAATGCTGCCACCTCTGCAGCAAATAATAGCACACAAAGTCCTATAAAGTA
Organism: Pardalotus punctatus; assembly: GCA_013400915.1. Taxonomy (NCBI): domain Eukaryota; kingdom Metazoa; phylum Chordata; class Aves; order Passeriformes; family Pardalotidae; genus Pardalotus; species Pardalotus punctatus. The sequence continues at coordinate 84,054 of VZTX01010353.1, read as the reverse complement.
ATGCTGGTTAAATGTTTACTACTAAATTCAAACATATTGGATCCTGAAGGAACTTTCAGGGAGAGACAGAAACCAATTAACATTTGGCCTCATGAAATGTCCACACCTTCCTTGTAGACTCCCCACCCAATGTTGGCTGAAAGCTGGGTTTTATCACTAAGCTCAAGATGCTTTTTGGGGGAGGAAGAGAAAAGAAGGGCATGTTAAAGCCTCAGTTCCTGGAACCCAGTGATTATGGAGATTGTCCATTGCATTTCAAGAGATTGAAAAACCAGAAAAATATGATTCTATCCTTTCTCAGTGCAGAGAAAATAACCCAAAATACAAATTTATAAAGGCACAAAACACTTAAGACTGAGAATGAAAGCTCAAAACATGTTATTTATTTATAGACGTGTTTTTTTTAACTCCCTCTCACGATGCTCATGATATTTGAGTGCTTTACTCATGATCATTATTTGCGGGAAGCGAGATAAGGACTTCTGAGGCTGACCTTCCTTAGCTCAGCTGCTGATTTCCTTCTATCCTACAGAGATACCACAGGCATTTCTGCTCTGCCTCGTCTTCCTGAGGCCTTTGGGCTGGTGCAGCTGCTCAGTGAGATGCTGTACCACAAACGGGCTGCCCCGGCTGCAGAGAAAGGCTCTGATAAGGAGCTCAATTAGCGCTCCCGCAGATGCCAAACCCCCATGCTAATTAAGCGTGTGCCAGCTGGGAGCTGGCTGCATCCAGCAGCAGTGGCTATGTGGCCATCCCAGGCTCTGAGAGGACCCCTCTGGCCTGTGTGAGTGGGGGACAGGGCAGAGATGCTGCTCCAGAGCCCGGTGTCACGCAAAAACACGGCCTCAAGCTTTCCGAAGTGGTGCAACCACAAGATGCTCCTGCCAGTAGGGCTTGGCTTGAGCTTGGCTGATGTGCCTGGGCTTGGTGCCGTGTTCCTGCAGCCACGAGGCTCTCGCTGTTAACTCCAGCAGCTCGGCAAGGGCAACCCTGGCCGGCGTCCCACGCACAGCGCGGTGGATTCTCCCTCCTCTGGCAGCGTGGCTACCATCAGCCGTCATGCCGAGCCTGAAAACACAAACCCTGCCTTGGCCGAGGTGTTCCGTGCACGTCCTGCCATCCCTCCCCGGTCAGTCACAGCCTGTCCGTGCCTCCTGCACAGCCCAGGCTCGCCGGGCTCGCACGCACCCAGCCCCACGCTCCAGCGTGCTGACACACACACATCACACCCTGCCTTGCCAGCCCTTCTCGCTTCCTGTTCCAGCTGAAAAACAATGCCGAGGCCTCCCTTTAAAAGCCCTCAGTGGAGCAGCTCTTGGCATCCCGTGCTTCCCTGCTGCCCGGTGATCTCAGCACGGAGACTGGGCACGAGGGACGGGGGCCGGGCTCGGGCTGTGCCAGGAGTCGGGCGCGTGCGGAGCGGAGCTGCCAGGAACGGTGCCCCAAACACACACGGGTGTGAACACAGCCATCAGACCGAGCACTGGGCATGCCCTTGTGCTCATGGGACCCAAACAAACTGCCCTCTCCCATTCTTTTTGTCTGGGAGTGTCCTCAGCTCCCAGACACCGAGGTGAGGGGCTTGCTGGAGGGAGGCCAGGAGGCTGAGTTTGGGGGTTTGTGTTTCCTTGTCCTGATACTCACAGGTGAGCAGCATCAGACCTTCATCCCAGCATCTCCTGGAGCTAAAAACATCCATAAATTACACACACGGTTTCCCTAAAACACCCTTCTTGAGCAGTGTGGGAGCCCAGGGGTGCTGCAGGGTGGGGCAGAGCTGTGGGTGTTTCACCCCCAGCCACATGCCATGGGCTGTGAGTGACCCACCCATCCCTGTGCCTCCACTGTGGGCTTGCAAATCCCCTGCAGAGCCTCCCAGCCACTTCCATTGAGGGCTACAGACCAGGAGTGGGTCTCTCCTGCCAGCAGCTGCCTGGGAAGGCATGGAAAGGGGTGTGTGTTTAGTGCAAGCATTCCCAATTCAGAAACCATTACAATTTAAAAAGAAATCAAATCAAATAAAAAGCAGCCGGTCCACACAAGCCACAGGAATGCAGCTGAGCTTATTGGCGACTCAGTGATTTACAATAATTAAGAGAGGTAAATGAGAGCAACCCCCCCAGTCTCTGCAGCAAACGCTGGGCAGACAATTAGCAGGGGGTGGTTTTGGGAAGGATTCCTTGGTCTGTTTGTTGGGCCCTGGCTTTGGGCTCGCTCATGCCATGCCTGTGTCCATGGTGCCAGGGCAGGGTTGGTGTCCTGGCAGGGGGCTGACCACACTGCAGCCCTACCAAAGGCCCTGCTGGAGGCTTGGGATTTGGGCAAAGCTTTACAGGGCAGTGGTCACCCTCATGCCACCTCCCCAGGGCTGGCACTGCCACAAGCATTGCTGCAATCAGATGCTCCTGTTGGGGCATTGGAAGCCTGGCAGGAACGTGGGCAGGGCTGGGGACAAGGGGCTGGGCTGTGACCTCCGGCTGAGCCAGCACAGAGTAGGCAGCTCCTGGGGACAGGGACATTTCTGAGCAGCTCAGTGCCTGCTGCATGCTGGGGAGAGGCTCTGAGGGAGGTGACACCAACCTGCCACCACCATTAATTGCTGCTTAATTATACTGCAAGAGGACTGGTGTCTTCTGTTCTGCGTTGCCTTTGGTTTTAGCTCTGCCTTTCCACGGTAAGGAAACAGTGGACAGTGATTGAAAAAAAAAAAAAAATTTAGAAAGCTCTCCTTACTGTTCTACCATCCAAGAAAAGCACTTTTTATAACTGAGCTTCTTTTAACCATCTGTGACAACTGACCTGCTGCCATCAGTGTGATGGAGGAACAGGTTAGCAGCAACTGGTGCCACACTGAAGCCTTGCCATTACACCAATCCATGGGGCTGTCAGTAAACTGTTATCAAAATTCACACCTTTTTTTCTCCCAGGACAGCAAATGCTGTGAGACTAATCGTTATCCTTCAACAGATGCCTCCCAACAAAACCAGACCACAGTTGTCAGATGTACCTGCCACGACATGCCTCAGGTGTCTGATGCCTTTTGGAAGTGGATGAAACAGTGCCCATCAAATGCTGGAGGAAGGACGCAGGAGGAAGGCACAGGCTGCTCTGCACAGTAAAAAGCTGTTTGATCAGGGAGATCTTGGGAAAAAGGCAGAGGAGACTTGGTTTCTGAGACACTGAGGGCAGGTGGAGCCGCTGTGGGGCTGGGGACAGGCTTGCACAGCCATGGGTCCATCTTTGCTTGGTGTCAACCCTGGGAAAGTCACCCAGGGTTATCCACACTGCAAGGTTACATGAATAGCAGCTGATGCCACAGCCATGCTCAAAAACTCTGACTGGAGAGTGTGGTGCTTCTCCCAGGGAGGAGGGCAGGGCCAGTTATTGCTGCTGAATTACAGGGCTGCAGTGTGGGACAGTGTCACTTGGGTGTCACAGCATCCCACACTGTGCTGCCCCAGGTCTCTAGGGCTTGTCCTCTGGGCTGTGAGGCCACAGAGAGCCAAAACCTGGAGCGGGCAGGTTTGAATGCTTGTCCCCCGGCCCCCTCAGCACCATCTGCTGTGTGCCTGAGCCAAGCTACAATGCAGATTCACCCAGCTCTCCCTCCTTAGAGCACTTCATCAATCTCTTTTTGTTTCAGATCCCTGTTGAACAAGACCCAAACAAAGGATGAAGGGGAAAGAAAGAAAGAAATTAATTAAAAATCCTGACCACTTCTTGCTACTGCCTGGATCTACTGTCTCCCTGACAAAGAAATGCCCAGCAGGACATTCACCTTCCCAGCCTCAACTGCAGCATCTCAATTTCCCAAGATTTTCCCTCTAAACCCTGTCAATAACCCACCAGAGTAGTGATTCCCATTACTGCCATGGCTGTGAAAGAAGGCCTTGATACACAGGCCACCTTCTGTTCCCTAGAACCCTGCTCCTGAATGATAGCTGTGTTGGACAGCCAAGATTCCTCCGGGAGCCCCTCTGCCAGCCGGACACCTTGCGAGCAGCAGTGCCAAGACTGCCTTAGGTGAAAATGTGTTTCGCTGGGAATGAGGGGAAAATGCCAGCCAGGCCAGGGCTTCATCCAGAAGGTGCAGGAAGGTCACTGCCACCCTCCTGGCTGCTGCATCCCCAGGGTGTCTTCATCATCACCCCAGGGCTAAGAGCACCAGCAGCGTCCCCGTCCCCCCTTGCCCTTTTCTCTGCCTTATGAGTCCCTCCTTTGTCCCCTCTGATCCTTGCCAGCAGTTTCAAGGAGCAGATCATGACTCCCTCATCCCTGCCCCGCAGAGTACATCCTTTCAGGAGCAGCTTTAACCCACTGATAAAGGAAGAGCAAGGCAATCTTCCCTGGGGAGAAGATTGGATCTTCTGCTGGAGATGGGATGTGGATGAGAGAGCAGCTCCTTGGCGTGGCAGCAGGACAACACACCCAAAACAGCCACCCTGACACGAGAGAGCGTTAGCACAGCCGATGTTGCAACACTGGGGCTTCAGCTCCCAGGCACGCTCCAAGGAGCAAGGAGGATTTCATTAGCTTGGAGATGCCCCAGCAGAACTCTACGGTGTCCCATAGGGATGGCTCCCAGCTGTGAATGCAGAACCACGGCAGAAAAAGCAGGATCACCATGGAATTACCAGCTTTGGAGAGAATGGATAGAGGGTGTTTGAGGTCCATATTTCTTGGCAGTCATGTCCTTGCTTCAGTCAGTCAGTCAGTCCTGCTGGCTGTGAGGATGAAGATTTGCAGATGTGCTTCTAAAGGCAACACAGTGAGAACTGGCCCAGCTATTCACAATCTTCCCTGTCTGTCTCTGACTTGAGGTAAGGTGTTCCCCACACTGCCTGGAAAGGCCACAGAAGGTCCCATGGTACCCGGAATGTGAATTGTAACATCCTTTGGTGGAGTGAAGAACCAGAAGGAGGTGATAATAAGCCACTGCAGGCTGATGCTTTTGTCTCCAGTGAAGCAACAGCAGCTCATTACAGTCTGTGAAGTGCCAGAGTCCCTGTTCTGCTGGGATACCCAACAAAGCCCTTGGACAGAGGTCAGAGGAGTTGCCTGTGCCTCCCTGTGCTGCTGGAACAATTCCCACTGTGCCACAGCTCGGGTTGATGCCCAAGGCTGCCAACTGAAGGGGCTGGTCCCACTCGGGCTGCAGAGCATCAGTGAGAGCTGGTGACGGATCAGACTGTCCTGGGCACAGCAAAGGAGGGCTTTCCTCAGGCTCTGCATCCCACACGTCCCTCAGACCCTGCCACAGCCTTCACAAGGGCACTGCAATGTCCATCAACTCCTCCAGCTCCCCAGGGCAGGGTATCCCCTAGCAGCGCCTGCCTCCTCTCTCCCTCCTGTGCAATACCTGTGGCTGTCCCCGTCAGTTTGGGACACCCCAACCCTATTCCCTCAGCCACAGACACCCTGCAGCCCCCAGCCCCAGCTCTGCTGAGGTTGGGAGTTTAGGGATAAGGAATTACTCTGAGGTTTTGCTTGTCTTTGCGCTGATGTGTGGGTGGGTGGATTTCAGCCTCAGCCGACAGCGTTAGTCCTGTGTGCCAGGTGGGTGTCCCAAGAGTGACACATCCCTGTAGGACCTTCCTTGGGCCACTCGTGGGATGGCTGCCATCCTTCTCCATGAAGAGACAGCAGAGCTCGGGGTGGCTGCAGCTGCAGGGGATGAGCAGGAGAGAGGGAATAAATATTCAGAAGGAGTGAGAGAATAAATACTCTTCCTCCAGATGTGCCAAGGAGAAAGGAGAGACAAGCAAAGCCCTGGACCCCCACAGGGAGCTCCACAATGGGAATGTTCACAGCTAACCATCCCCACTGCTCAACCTACCAACACTCTGCAGAGCTTGGCCATCGCTGGCCCTGGGGACATGGGTGAGAGGAAGGTTGTGATCCCTTGCAAATTGGGAAATCTTTGCCCCTCCCAACCTCACAGTCCCTCTAAATAAGAACCAGACACTCCACAGCTTGCTACCCCTGGAGATCCCCTTGGTAGGGCTTGTTCTCATTCTCCTGGGGGCTTGGCTTCCATCTGGGCTGCTGGTTGAAATCCAGCCCAGGCTGGTAGTGACTTCAAAAGGCAGTGTCATCTGAGGAGCAGTGGGTGATCCACGGCAAGCGAGTTGATGGCTGACTGCTCTTATAAAAGCCACCACAGTAGGGCCTCCTGCTTTCAGAAGAAAGGCAAAGAGCTTCTCTGACTGCAGGGAGCAGAGCCTGTCCTCAGCCCGAGGGACAGCCACCTCAGTGAGCTGGCACAGGGAGGTGTGTGTGCACCCCTGTGAGCACATGGGGTTTGTCCCCATCATCGCTGACCAGCCCTGGCTGCACCTTCCACAGGCAACAATGCGAAACAAAGCCCAGCAAAAAGGGACACGGGAACGGTTGGGAGAGGGGAACCCTCTGAGCATCCCAGGCAGGATTCCAATAAGCCAAACTCCCACTGGGCTCTGGGAGCTCAAGGACAGCCAGTGGGGCCCTGCAATGGCCTCAATGTTGGCGCGGGGATGGTGGCAGGCAGGGATGCTGTGTGCCAGCCAGAAGGATGCCGGACAGGTCTGCAGTGCCCGCTGCCCCCAGGCCCCCGAATCGAGGCGGACAGGGCAAGGCACTGGCAGTGGGCAGGAGATTCTCACAACTCCAGCAGGCAGACAGGGAGGGTGGAGGGTAGGATGAGGGGGGGCCCTGAAACAAATAATAAAAACAAAATCCCAGTAAGCACGTTAGAATTCGTTTGAAGTGCAGAGGAGCTTTCAGGCTGGGTTATGCACATCTCCCAGCTCGGCGTGATTTACACATTCCTTGCAAGCAAAGGAATCTTCCCTGATTTGAAGTAAAACAGATGTTTTGGGGTTTTCCTTCCCCCCCTCCCCACCCTCTTTTAATCATTTCTTTATTGAAATATGGCTATGCAGCCAACCAGCCCAGAGCCAGAGCCCTGCTACCCCAGAAGCCAGCACTGGAGACCTGATGGATGTGCCATGGGAGAGCCCCTTGTCATTGCACTGACTGTGCTTGTGAGCTTCCAGAGGTGCAGAGCCAGCCCTGCTCTCCAGCAAAAGCTGCTCCAGAGGCATTGCTCCCGGCAGGTTTCTTCCCTTGTTTTTCCCTCTGAAGGGAAGGATTGCAACTCCCTCCAGCTTTTCTTCTTCTGCAGCTGCAGCTGATCTTTCATCCCTGCACAACCAGCCCAGGTCCGGGAGATTTTCTAAACTCCACCACCAGCCCTAAAGATGTGTCTGATGATGGAACTTGCCCTTATTCCCATCACTTCTCACCCCAGTTGCACTCTGTCCCAGCAGTGTGGATTGGGAAGGGCAGCCTGGCCCAGGGACTGCTCACACCTGCCAGGTGAAACAACCTAGCACATGGAAGGGTGTTGGGCAGGCTGGAGCTGGGATATCTCTTGATTTGAGCACTGTGTGATCCCAGTCAAGTTACCTTGCCTCTATTTTTGCCACACGTTTTTCACCCAGGAAAATAATTGGGGGAAGGAGCAACCGTTTCCCAGAGGGATGCAGAGCACCAAATGCAGTGGGGTTTCTGAGTGCTCATTGATGCTGCAAACTGCCAGCACAGCCATGCCTTAGAGTTTACACTCAGAACAATAAGTCATGGCCAGTAGCAAATCTATCCAGCTGCCCCATCTTTCTTTTCTTTCCCCTTTTTTTTTTTTCCTTTTAAACCCTGTTGTTATTTCTCAGTACTTCGTTGGTGGCAGGGTGGGAAGGTTTTTTGTAACACATTCACGTACCAGTGGGACTCACTCCCATTCCCGTCTGGTACAAGAGATTGCACAAGAGAGAGAAACAAACGGGGATGAGGAAATGCGTGTTTATGAGAGGCAGCGCTGTCATCGTGAGCAAGGGACCCCCCGCAGGAGAGCCGGCCTGGGAGCCAGTGGATTTCCATTCTCTCCTAACACTCCATTCATGCCTCGTTTCATACCTCCCTGGAGGCCCCGAGACTGGCTGGGGTCCCACGGCCCCGCGTGGGACTCGCACGCCCCGCGCGCCGCCTCCCACGATATTTGTTGTTGGGTGGAAAGAGGGAGATGTTGTTGTCTCATAAAAATAATGAGTTGAGAAAGAGCAGCAGCTTTTGTCACTGCATGCACTCCTTGTTTTCCTCCCGCAGTGGAGAAGGGTCTTCCCTCCCGCACCACCTCTCCTTTGTCACACTCCTGGTGTTCCCCTGCTCCCATCCTGGCGGGGCTCCTCACCAACACCCTCCACGGAGTCTCTCATGGGCCTTCCTGCTCATGCTGTGGTTGCTGCCATGAGTCTCCTGACCTGATCAGGAGCCCTCTATATAATCCAAACCACACTGCTGCCTGATCCGACACAGTCACCGGTAAATAACCTTGACTGCAGCGGTCTGGAAGAGCCAGGGATCCTATATCACTGCTATTAATGATTTAGGATCGTGCATCATTTGCAGATGGCACAGAGAGGGTCTCATCCCTTGCTACTCCCCACTTCCTCCAGAACAGTGCCTGTGCCTCTCACTTCTGGTGGCTCTAAGTGAAAGATTTCAGGTGGCTCTAAATCATCACCTGGGTGACAATTCCCCCTGTGTGATGCTGGTGTGCACACAAGGAATGAGGATGGCTGATCCCTGCACTTCCTTGTGTGCTGCAGAGCTTCCAGCAATGGGGCTGGGGTCCCCCGCAAACAGGTGGGGTATTAATAAAACCAAAAGTAATCGCCCAGGCACACATACTACAACCCACTAGGGTCCCTCTCCCGTCTGCTCCTGCAAGCCCCCTGCTTTCTCCACACACCTCAATTTCATTATCTCTGATCTGGAGCTGCCTATTACATGCTTTTTGCCAACATAAATATTTAATCCCGGTGCATTGCACAGAAAGGCCCTTGTGGAGTTAATCCTTCAACTCATTTCCACTTGGAAAACAATTCAACTTGTGGCAGGGCAGCAGGTACGAGGCAGGGACAGAGCTGAGAGCTGGAGGTGGCCTGGAGGAGCTCGGGAGCCATGTGTGGGGTGATGCAGGTGGGCTTCACGCCGCAGGGTGGGCTTCAATCCATGGGTTTCATTCCATGGGGTGGGCCTCATGCTGTGGGGTGGGCTTCACTGGGTTAGCTCTGCTGGAGCAGTGACCAGGTGGGTTTGGAAAGGCAATGTGACAGCCACAGCGGTGTCACTGAAGCTGCTGCCTGGGGAGCAAGGTGCAGGGGGCACTGCCAAGGGGGGCTTGAGGGGCAGCACTTTGCTGGGCTTCAGCAGTGTTTGGGACATCCCGTTCTCTGCGGTGTTCTTGGCTGCAGAAAAAGCCCAGAGTAAAGGTCTGGTGTCACCTGCCAGCGTGGGACTAAATAGCCACATGATGCCACACTGCTCCACCAAACATTTCCAAGAACACCTGCACACCCAGAGGCTGCTTACACCAGGATCTGGCCATGATTTTACCTGTGGGCTATGGAATAAGGGTTATGGGATGGTTGGTTTATGGGGTTATTGGGTAGCACCTGCTGTGGAACGGGACAGACCCTCAGCAAAGTAAGATGTCCCAGCCCCAGGTTCAAGGTCACAAAGAGCGTGGACAGGAATGCACCCTGGTCCTCATGTACCCATCTCCATGCCCTCAGGAGGGCAGCCCCCGTGGAGATGCAACACCACAAAACACACACCAACCTAACAAAGCCCCCAAACCCAGAGGGGAGGAGCACAAGAGGCAAAGACCACCCTGCAATGCAGGGCCAAGAGTACAACTTGTGGCAGCTGAAACGGCTTGAAATCCTTCCTTTACATCAGTGGTGATGTGTCAAAACACTGAAGAAGTGCTTTGGTTTTGGTTGCTTTGTCTGAGACGTCCCCCAGCAGCCTGGGGTGGGTGTCCCAGAGCCCAACCAGCACTACCCAGCATCCCCTGCCCCATGTGAGAAACTGGGCTGTGCAAAGCCTCCTGTGTGCAGGACACATCCCCACAGCCCCTGCCCAGAAAGGCTGGAGGACTGGGATGTTGCAACGACGCAAACCAAAGACAAAGAAAACATGGAGGCATCCCAGCCCTGTGGCAGGGCCTTCAGTTTGGGGTTGTGCAATGAGATTAGGAGGGGAGGCCACTCCTGCAGCTGCAGGGCGGTGGGAGATGCTCAGAAGAAGACTGGCACACTCCAGACCAAGCTCAGATTGCTGCTGCCATGGGCTGCCCTACGGTTTCCCTGGCAGAAATCAAGAGGAGAAAAGATGGAAGACGAGCACCAGACCCTGATCCAGGGGTGTGACAGCCCAGAGCTGTGTCAAGGTGCATCCAAGCCCAGCTCACTGCCCAGGTGTTTGGACAAGCACGTCCCAGGGACCCAGCCTTGAGCTCCCTTCACACCCATCCTGCCAGGGCAGCATCTCCACACCCAAACCCATCAGCACATCCAGTGACAACAGGACCCCACCGACCCCTCCATCCACCACCCCTTGAACAAGCAGCGTCCCTCAGACCCTACTCTTTTTTTTAGAAACCTTTACATCATGACATAAGCTTTGGCTCAGAGGGCCCTCAGTGAAAGCCAGGGTATTTTTTCCCCTTTTCATAACAGAAACCATATTGCTGTATAATCAAATTTATCTCATTCCTGTTGAGGGAAGTGAGTGTGTGTGTGAGGTGACCAGGAGCAATGAGGGCACGTGTCTGAGGAAATATCCTTGGCAGTCTGAGTGGCATCAGATGGGGGAGACCATGCAGAGACCAAAGGGCCATAGCTCAGCATGGAGCATCACCCACAGCAAGTCCCACCTCACCACATGGATGCCATCTCTGCAATCCAGCAGCTGCTCCTCAGATTTTTCTTCCATTTTATTATGAATCTCCTCACTGTATTGGAAACTCAGCAAAAGGGTGTGGCTCGGTTTTAATACATCTCTTTTACAGGCGGCAAAACTCAGGAAGAAGCAGCTACTTTGAGGTTACCTTTTTCATGTCTGTTTTACTCTGTCACAAATTCAGCTGAAGACAACAGGAGTTCTGGCTCTGCTGGTGAAACCTTGAAGATGATGCTCCCAAAATGGATATATCTCAATTTACTGGGTCCCTTTGCAAACACAGGCAGGGGGCAAACAACCCCAAACCCCAAGGAATAAGTTAAAGGCCATTTGAGATCTACAGCTGAGTTCAGCAACCATCCAGGCAGGAGCTCCATTGCCTGCACAGCTCTCCAGTGACAAACTCCCTGCAGAAACTCCCTGTTTCTCTGGGAAAGAGCCATGGTCCTGAGGGGGAGAAGGGGTGGCAGAGTTTGAGAGGTCACTGTGTGCTGATAATCTCCAGTTTGGCATGACCAGGAGGTGGGTGCTTACTGATGTAATGTTCTGCTCAAATCAGAGATTAAAAGAGATGAATTTTTTTTAAAAACACACATACACAAAAGGACAATAAAGATAACAAAGTGTTCTCCAGGAGACAAGGCTGGTGAAGGACTCTGTGTGCTCTTGTTTTTACAAGAAAAGGATGGGCTGGGATGCGCTGCAGGTGTCCTTTGGGAAAATGAAACAAAAAATAGTTTAACTAGTTTTATGGGCTTGCAGCCATATGTGAGATAAAAGCACATTTCTGGGCTGAGCTGGGACAGATCTTGTAGCTCATGGCACCCAAACTTTGCTCTGGAGTGTGAAAAAGAGGGGCAGGTAGGATGAGCTTGTGACTTTTATTTGGAAAAGCATCACTGCCAAATACCTCCAGCTTTGGGGACCTGGGGTCCCATCCAGAGTCTGTCTGAGCTGATTGACCCCCTGGGCTGTGGAGATGGCTCCAAGTTCAGATAAGACCTGTGGGTGCTGCAGTGGCTGAACACTTGGGCACCACAGGAGCTGGTGGTCCTGTCCTTCCTAGGGCACATTTATGGATAGAGCTGTGCTGCTTTTGGCCACTCCTTAAAGCCTGAATAAGCCAAAATCCAGTTTCCCTAGCTAGGACACAGCCAACAAGGATATTTGCCCTTTTTCTCACTGCCTCCCTTCCCTAAGATAAAAAAGCAGTGAATTCTTTGTGTCCTGGAAGGGGAGTGGGTTCCAACTACACTTTAAGAATCAAACCAACACAGCCCTCACTTTGCAGCCTTCAGGACGAAGGTGCTCTGTCCCATGGAGACCTGATGAACACAAGAAATGGCTCCAAGGCAGTAGCACGATGCAGGTTTGGCTGGCTTGGAGCAAATCAAAGCCAGCAACGCCCGTGTTGATATTTATATCACAGCTCTTGTACTCCCTCTCCCATTAGTCCATGAGATAAGACTTGGATGTGTAATGGGTTTAGGTTTCTACAGTCAGGAATAAGAATACTCTCCAAGTCTGTGACTAAAAGGGGTTGGTGATATGGGATTGCTGATGGGGAAAAGGTGGAATTGCAAAGGTCCATTTGTCTACCAATAGGCAAAGAGGCCAAAATTTTCCTCTCCACCCCATTACCATTCCCAGAAAGAATCCTATATTGGCACACACCCCCACTTTCCATACCCCACACAACATGCCTCCTCCTCCTCATCCTTCTCCCCTTCCTCACTACCCCACTGCCAGCCTTCTTCCAGCCACCTCCAGAGAGGCAACGTGAATGGGCCTCAACCCAGACAGGCTTGGGATTTGGAGGCTGGGGGTTTTTAGGACAAAAACATGAATGTTGTTTCAGTCTGGTTGTCCTGAGGAAGGGGTAGGAAGGAGACAGCTGTGGGAGACAACACAGCTCTTCTATTGCTCTCTGTGGCATGAGGTATAAGCAGAAACAGAGAATTTGGGGAGGAAAACCCAAAAGATCTCCTTAAACCACTCAGCAGAGCAAATGGTGGGGTTGGGAAGAGCCTTCAGATTTGACCAGCCATGAAAAGAGCATGAAATGTCTTCTCTGTGGTTTTAAGATGTGCACCCTCCTGATGCTGGAACTCCAGCAGGAGCCCAGCCTGCCCCCACAAATGGAGCTTTATCAAAATCAGTGTAGAGAGAGCTGACAGCCTTCTGCTGAGCCCCTGACCTCCCTGCACAGACCATCTTTCATGGGGCCAATCCCCCTGCAAGCCAGTGATCCCCACACAGCCCAGGTGAGCCCAGAGAGCTCCACACCGGATTCACTTCAGCACAAACACCCACACAGCTGAGCCAGCCCTTGGGCAGCCTGGCTCTGCCACAGCCCTGAGGTGCTGAGAAAGGACGAGCCTGCATTTGGAGCAGGGGCCCAGGATTTAGCAAACGCTTGTTCAGCTCCTGCCTTGCCTTGTCTGAGCTTCCGCAAGCCAGGAATGCCTGAAGAGAAACCACGGCCTTGGGAAGCTGGGGAGCGTGTGGAATGGGAGAGGTGGGTTCAGTGAAGCAGCACAGCTCCCGTGCACACAGGGGACTCGGCCAAGGGCTGTAACAGATGTGTTTTAACCCATGCCACGGAGCTATTTGGGATCTGTCTCCAATTGCTCCAGCCCTCATTCACGTGTCTTCCTGATGGAAGACCAACAATAACAATTAGCATCATATAAGGAGCAGGGGACTGCTGCCAGCATTAACACACTCTTGAGCACCAAGGGTTTTCCATTCCACTTTTTATCCCAGCTATGCACAAGGCAGAGGTCACTCAGCATTAATCAGCCTTGCTCAAGGCCAACTCCTTCAGCACATTCAGCCTGTGGGATTGCAGCCACTGCCTCCCCGTGCTCTCTTGGGTTCTCCCTGCTCCACACCTTTGCCTGTTTCCTTAAGCTCACCAAAAAGGGGATATTCCATGTGATCCCAGACTGAGCCTGGCCATGCTGTCGATGGCCTGCAGGCCCTACAGAGGGTGGCACTGGCCGGGCAGGAACTGGTGGGTCCTGGCTGCAGCAGGAGCCTCATGTTGTCATTCTGAGCTCTGACTGAATCCCTTTCCACCCAACAGCAGTCCTGAATCTTCAGTCCCTAGGAAGGGGTTTCCACTGTTCCAACACCCCTAAACGTGCTCTCCCAGAGCCCTTGGGTTGGTTCATGATCACCTGGGGGAAACCCCAGCTGAGCCAGCAAAGGGAATGTAAAGTCAGGGCTCCTTCACAGCATATGAACACACTCCAAGGAAAGGCTCTGGAAGGAATCCTGATGACTTCCATATTATTTCCAGTAAATTTTGTGCTGATTCTTGGCACAAACACTGGAAATGAATAGGCTAGGTCAGGAATGTAAATAAAGTGAAACACTGGGATTTAATCTAATCTATAATTATAGTATCTGTGGCGCAGGGAAGAGGTTCATGTGTTTGCACTGCAGCTCCATTGAGGAGCTGGAGGAGGTTTTCATTTCCCTTTCCAGATTTCCCATTTTGGCTGAGGGATACTTGGTGTCTCCCCAAGGATCTGAGATGAACGTGCTGGGCTGGCAAAGCTGCTTTCTGGTCCCAAGCAGGTACAGCTCAGCCACGAGGCATCCCCAGGCACCCCCCGAGGAACAGGGTGAGAGCTGAGATGGATGAGCTGGGCTGAAGGCTCAGGGAGGCTGTGGGATGCACAGGAGAAGCTCCTGCCTCCTCAGTGAAGAGATTGGATGGGTTTGTGGGGTGCTCAGTCCTCCAGGCTGAGTTTGAGCTCTGAGACAAGGCAGAGCTGTTTCTCCTCACTGGTGTTTGGTGCCTGTCACAGCTCCCAAGGCTCCCAAACTGTCCGGCTCAGTGGCGTTGGCTGCTGTCCAGGCTGGCTGGTCCATGCAAGGTGAGCACTTCACAGACACACCAACATCTCTCCCTCTGCCCTCCTCACCCCATCCTCTCCCAGACCCACCTGGGAGGAAGCTTGACAGACTGCTCTGGTCTAGCTGACCTCGGGGGAGAGAAATTCCTTCTCCATTTCACAAGAATATAAGATTTTTGCTTTTTAAGAACTTAAACCAACCTCGGCAGTCTTCTAGAACCATCCTCAATATCCCTGTGTGGGTCCACAGGAGTGCATTCCCACAAATGTGCACCCATGTGTGACAGACTGGCAGGAGTGTCCACACGTGTGCACGAGCCTTTGGAGCACATGTGTCGTTGCTGACATGATCTATTTTCCCTGAAAAACCCTCTATGCAGGGACTGGCATTTCCACCCCAGTGGGTTACAGGCAAGTGGAAGAAAAGGGTTGACAGGCAACATATTTTTGCCAGACTGAAACTGTAAAGGACAAAGAAATTAGTTCTCCTTTTGTTCATTTCTGTTTTGGAATTACAGAAGTCTCAAAAGCAGAGGAATCAGTAAGACTTTGTTTATTTGTTTGCTTGTAGAACATTTTTTGGGTTTGTTTTCATACTCCAGCCCAGCTTTGATCTCAGGCTGGTAATACTCCAAACGAATGGTCCACAGCAGAGTGTAATTGCTGTAGGTACTGCAGAAGAAAAGGGACAGGATGTTCGACACATTTACAGGGCAAAAGAGACTCCCACAATCTCACAGTCCCCTTGCTGGGGTTATGTGATACCCTCAGACTACTGCAGAAGCAAATAATTTGTTTTTGAAGAGCTCTGATGCTGCAGACTGTGTGCTCACCTCCCAGCCTGGAGAACAGCACAGGGCCCTGTGAGTGGCTATAATCAGGATTATACCCAGCCTAGAGCTATTATAGATAGCTATTTTTCCACAGAAACAAATGAAGCAAGCAGAAGAAATTCAATTTAAGAAAGGACCCTGTGCCCATGTTTGTGTTGTTGTTCTGTCTGTGCGGGCGCAGAGCACCGTTAGCCTCACATTTCACTGCTCTGGCTTTCTTCATGCTATGTTGCAATGATGTGGACATCTGAGCAGAGGAATATTTAACAGGGGTGCCTGTGTATCTGAGAATGCCCAGTAAACACGCTGGGAAGGGCCCAGGTTGGAGCACATGGGGGTGTGTTGGGCAGACAGCACCCACGGCAGCTCATGCCAGCATGGAGCCGAGGTTTGTCACTCCATGCCACGTGCTGGGGCAGGCAGCAGCAGCCAGAGAGGACAGGGTGCTGTGCTGTGCCCACGTGCATTTTTTGGGGTGCCCAGGAGCGTGGGTCCGTGCCCCATGGGTGCCCACACGAACATGTGTCCGTCCATGTGTGCACCGCCCCGCGAGCGGCGAGCCAAGCCCTGCTGAGCATTAGCTGTGGGACAGAGCCAGCACTGTGCGTCACCCCGGGGCCTGTCCCCACACAGGATGAGCTCCAAAGCTCCCTGGTGCCAGGGGACTGCTGCCTGCTGGCTGCCTGCAGCCACGGCTCCCCACAAAAGCTGCTGTTCCTTGTCCAGGGGCGCCCACAGAGCAGGAGCCACCCCCAGGCACGGGGCATCGCCAGCTCTGCTGACCACCTCCATGGCAATGTGCCCCGAGACTGGGAAGCAGAAGCCTGGCTTTGACCACAGGGATGACAAAACCCTGGACAAAGCCCTCTGCCTTCCACCCAAGGCTCTCCCAGCCCTTTGCAGACACCAGGAATTAGATCACAGAGCCCCTAGAGTGACGGGAGAGTGCAATTACCCCTGCCTGGCAGATGGGGAGGATGACTTGGCAGCCCAGGCTGCCCAAGAGCCAGACCTGCTGGCTCCCAGCTCCGTGTGCTCACCACGGCCAGCAGCCTCCATCAAACCCAGTGGCTCTTCCCTCTCCCAGTGCCCCTGGAGCCGGGAGCTGAGAGCTCACAACGGTGCAGTTTTATGGGCGTTGGGTTATTAGTGAGCTCTGTGGTTGTTCCGGCCTCTCCCTGGCACCTTTGCAGAGCAGCCCAGTTCCTAGAGATATTAATAACTACACTTATGCATTGTAGGTATTTAACAAGAAAATATCTAATATTATTAAATGGCAATGGGTATCTCTTGGAGTCCAGTCCTGGAGACAGCCCTGCTCCAGGGATGTGCAATAAAGGCTTTGGAGGCTGTCAACATACTTAAGTGGGGGGCGGTGGAGGGAAAGTATTAATCAAGGTCTTAAAAAGTTCTCGCTGACAGACTATTTGCCAGCTCTCGCTTTAAATGCTTTTGTGGTCCCATAAAAAGTTTCATTACTCACTACAAAATGTGTTTTAATTATTGCAGTCACTCTGACATTAAGCCCTGGGTGTTTCTCTCTTGCTTACTCTGTCTCTCCTCTGTCTCCTTGCCTCTTTGCTCTATTTTTCCTGTCTTACTGATCTGACTCCTGATATCCCTCTCAAGACAGTGGATGCCTTGGCTAATGAGCCAGATTGGAAAGCCCAGACCCTATCCAAATGATACTAAAGGAGAAGTTAAAATTCAGATCTTGACATTATCCCTTTGCTCTGGAAACTAATTACTCCACAGGATTCAAACAGAAAATCCATCCCCCAAAAAGTATCTCAGCAGAGCCAAGTGTCCACAATACCTGGGTGGTGGGCAGAGAGATTTGGGATCTCTCTGATTTTCTTTATGTCCTACTAAGAGAACAGCAACTTACAGAAATACCTGTCATATTTTTGACATCTATTTCATCCCACCAGGCACTTGGCAACTTGCTCCAACCTGACCACATCAGCTCAGTTCATTGATGAGAGACAGCCCTGTCCACCAGGCGTGGACCTGGGAACCCAGAATACTGAAAATGGGAGTTTTCCTGGAGTCTCCCCCTGACTCCCAGTGCCTCCAGCACTGCACTGGCAGACACTGGTTTTCCATTTCACCAGCTGAGTGTAACACCCAAAGCAACAGGAAGAGTCTGACCATTTGTCCTCTGTCTGGTGTAACACAGTGTTGGCCAAAAGGGTCAATAACAATAAATAACAGCACTGGAGATCCCTCCTTGCCCCCAGCAGCTCCCCACGTGTCTCTCCTTACTTGTACAGACCATCTGGTTCCAGGCACTTGAAAATGACTGAATAGAGGCTGGTTTCAGGGACGTCTCCGTGGCTCCGACCCGCTGCCACACAGGAGGTTGCGAGGCCAGAGAGCAAATCATCCGCAAAGCTCAAGGATTCTCCTGCAGAGCAAAGAGAGGAGTGAGACAGGACATCAATACAGGTGCAAAATTACTGCTGACCATTTAAAAATCGCTGTAGGAACATCTGTACACAGGACATTTTGCAAAAATTACCTGCCACAGCAAAATGTGTTTCTGCTATGTTGGATTAACAGAAAAAGAGACATTTTTAGTGCTTGGATGGAATTGCTCTCAATGTGATGGATTTTTTTTTTTTTTAATTCAGTGACAGTCAGTAGCTTTGCATTCCTTTTCATCTGCACTCTGCCAGCTCCTGGAGCTCTGACTGGAGCTCCTTCAGTTGTGCTGAAGAACACTTGCCTCTTTATAAGCATTCGAAGAAAAAAAACACTAATTAAAGATACTGAAAAACCTTTCTTTTTGGTCTTCTGGTTTATAAAGCCTATTAAACACTTAGATCATGACCCAGTTGAAACTGAAAACACTCCATTTATTAAGGTTTTTGGGCATGACTATCCACTACTGTGCAGCCCGTCTCCTCGCAGTGGGCAGCCTGTCTATTGGTTAGAGCTCATTGCATTTAATTCCCATTTCACACTGGTGGAACTGAAAGCCCAGGGTACCACAGAGGAAAATAAGACAGAGCAGCTGCCCAGGCTGTGCCCCATTCCCAGTGATGGGAATTGAAGCAAGGGCTGCTGTAGATGATAGAGGTATGCTGGTGTAAGCCAAGCTGGGCCCAGATTGCTGTGCTGGCCACCTTGTGCCTGTGGAAATGTCAAGACATCACAGCAGAGGGAGGAGGAGAATTCCCTTCTCAGCACTTGATTTTTCTAAAAGCAGAAGTGACTGA
The DNA here is from genome assembly GCA_013400915.1 of Pardalotus punctatus. Taxonomy (NCBI): domain Eukaryota; kingdom Metazoa; phylum Chordata; class Aves; order Passeriformes; family Pardalotidae; genus Pardalotus; species Pardalotus punctatus. The sequence continues at coordinate 65,349 of VZTX01010353.1, read as the reverse complement.
GGACTACTGAAATGAAGCACCAGCTCAGGTTCTTGGAACAGACCCTAAGGAACAACTCAGTGGTATAACCAGCCCACTGCGAAGCTGGATTATCCAGGTAGAAGGGAAAAAATCCCCTTGTCCCCAGCCCCCTAAACCACATTTGCATTTTGTCTCAAAATACACAACTCAGTAACAAATGTCCCCCTTGGCTAGAGAAAAGAGCAGCAATAAATTCTTTTCCTCCCTGAAGGAATCCAAGCCTTAATTATTCATTTTAATGCTCCCAGCACGACTTGTTCTTTCCAAACTTTTTTCAGGCAGCTCTGTCACCGGCCTCTATAGCTCAACCCAGCTCCTGGCCCTGGGTCTGTCCCAAATCCCAAGACAACTCCACGGGCAGGTTGGGTTGGCAGCAGGAAAATCCCTGCCTGGAAGTCACGAGCACTGCCCAGCCTTGAGCAAGTCCCTCAGCTCTGGGTTTATGGTTTAAGCAAACAAACAAACCCCTATTGCTCGTTTCCAACTTTAATTTCCATCCCTTTTCCTATGACATCAGGCTGGATTGGGGAACTCCCTGTCACCAGGAGTCATTGAGAACAGACTCTGCCGTGACTTACAAACTTGATGAATCACACACAAAGAAGCAGGACCAGAATGTGTTATTGAAGTAGAGCAAGGGGCTTTAAGGCTCTTCCACCTTCAAGCAACCTCCCTTGTGACCAGGAAGAAGCTTCACGAGGGGACAGATCATCCCATGGATGAATGCTGTGGGATCTCACACCTTCCTCTAAGCAGCTGATTAGGACTAGCAAAGAAAATAGCTGGGCAGAGAGCTGTGATGGGAGCTGGGCAAGGGCAAGGGGAGATTTGAACTGGGAAGTCCCTGGGTAGGAGCATCAGCCAGGACATCTGTGCCAGGGAGCACAAGAGAAGGGATGGGATGAGACAGGGAGAGGGTGGAACCAGACATGCAGGAGACTGGAAATGAGATGGAAAATGTCGTGTGCAACCACTGAATCAAAGAATGCATTAAGGCCAGGTTGGACGGGGCTTGGAGCAACCAGGTCTAGTGGAAGGTGTCCCTGCCCATGGCAGGAGAGTTGGGATGAGATGATCTTTTAGGTCCTTTCCAACACAGACCATTCTATGATTTAAATTGCACAGCTAACTCTCTCAAAATCACCCACTAACTTCTGAAAGTTCATCTTCCACGGTCTTTCCAGGTAGTTTTGAGGGAACAGGCTGGCAGAGAGCACTGCCCTGACTCTCAGCAGGGGCTTCTTCCCACAATAGTCTGGTTTGCCATGGATCAGACCTGTCCAGGCAGTGGAGCGCATTTCTGTCCCCCCACACAGGGGCAAACAAAGCTCTCAGGGTCTGCCAAGAGTGTCTCCACTTGCGTTGAGCCAAAACTCTTGCAATAAAATCCACAAAACAAGAGGGTGCTTTTTGCTCAATCCTGAACCTCTGGGGAATTCTCCCCTCTCGTTGGCTCTGCCATAACAAAACCAAAGCAAAGAGGTTGTTATTAAAACAGCAAAATAGACGCAAACAAAGATGCTGGAACCTCAGGCCCAAGGCTGGGAGCTTTTCTGTACCTGTATAAGCATCAGTGAGATCACTGGGGTGCCAGACTGCACGGACCATGGAGCAAAGACAGGGAAGGGACACCCTGGGGACAAGCCAGCTACCCAGAGCTGTCAATCTGCAGCCAGCACAGGGAACTGCTATTCCATGCTCTCCCCTGGGCAAAGCAGAGCACACGGAGACTGTATTTGTTCATCTCACACAAGAGAAGGCAGAAACTGTTCAGTCCACATGAGAGCAGCTGGAATGAAATTTCTCAACAATTCTTTAGGAGCAGAAAACAAGTTATTCCCTAGGGGGGACCTTGGGACCTTGTCAGTGGAACAGAGCTAAGGCAAGTGCTTTTGCTGGAATGGTGAGAGAATTATCACAGAATCACAGAATGGTTTGGACTGGAAGGATATTAAAGGTCATCTCCTTTCACTCCCCTCCCAACCACAGGCAGGGACCTTCCACTAGAGCAGGTTTCTCCAAGCCCTGTCCAACCTGGCTTTGGACACCTGGGCCACTCAACTGACCAGTAATGTTGCCCTGCCAAGGAAAAGTGATCCTGGCATCATGCAGCAGCAGGGAAACACTGACCCAGCTGCACGAGGCCATGTGAGAGCTCAGTGCACAGCTTCACTCAACTGTGCTCAAGACCCAGGCACAGGGAAAGCAGGAGAGAAGACTTCACAGGGAAAGAACAAAAAGCCCAAATTTACCAATAAAAGCAGGAAAAAAAGGCCAAATAGAGACAGACGACTGTGAACACATGAGCAGGACAGGCACTCAGATGGAAAATAAATAGTTGGGCTAATGGGCAGTAATGGCAAGAGGAAGTAAATTTGACATGGATAAATGGTTGGTTGCCTCCTGCGAAGGTCAAATAACCCAACCATCTCTTAAGAAGGAGTTTGATCACTTTATAAAAGGGATTACACGGATAAGTAGCTTGTGATGGAAAAGCAAAGGAGCTTCTTTTTCCCGTCTGGACTTGTGTTCTCACACACCCCGCCAGCAAATATAAAGAAGGATTTCAGCCTCCCAAAGCAGCCCCAAGCACAAACCTTCTAGATTGCTTGAATATCTTTGCTCACGTTATTAAATTTCAGAAAGAATCCAAAGGTTCTCTGCAGAGTAAATGATAGCTAAGTAGATCATCTCTGTGGAGTCGGAGATATTTTATTGACCAGACAGACATCTGTGTCCTTCATTAATAGTAATAAATAATTGATGTCACACTAAATAAAGCAATAAGCTGTTACAGATATCAAGGACAAATAACTGGCTCCTCTGAGGATGCCTCACCTGTGTTCACTTCTCAGTAGTAAAAAACCAGAGCAGAGCTCAGTGTCACTATGGGAAATGCTGTGCATAGAGCAAAAAATGTCACTTGCTGCTCACTTGCCGATCACAGATTATGGGGCAATTGTGCTCAGCAATGGGATGCTGACAGTCCTAAGTATAAGGAATTAATATCCCTGCAAGGCTTTCTTTCCCCTCATTTCCATGCCTTCCCAGAACTGATCTGCTCCAAACCATCCTTCCCCTGGCAGCTTTTGAAAATCCATCTCTGCTCTACTAATAACTGTCAGGAAGATACAGCTCCCTCCAGGTGGCATTTCCCTTCTCTCTCCAATGCAATCCCTTGCTACTGCCTTGTCCTCATCGGCAGGCACAGCTGAAGAGTTTGGAAAATCTCCTCTCCTTGGTTTTCTAAACATCTTGTACACTGGCTGTGGTGGTGTGGCTCTCCTGAAAACAGAAGAAAACAACAGCACACTTGGAGCTCGCAGAGGGGTCAGCCCCATTCTGGGAAGATTTGCAAACTTCTCCTGGCTGCAGCAGGCATGGCCAGGGGTCAACCCAATGGTGACACTCTGGGATAGCCCCTGAGAACTCAACTCCATCTCTGGAGGAGGAGGAGCAGGAGGAGGAGATCCCCAGCTCAGCTGTCTGTCTGCAAGGCTGAGCTGGCAATGCACTCCCAGCGAGCACATTTCCCGTGGCAGGAGGCTCAGACGGGCAGGAACGGGGGCTGAGGAATGAAAATGGCTGGGAGCAGGCTCAGACCGCTCGCACATGGCATCCAACAGCCTCAGTCTGCCTCAGTCCTTCCACTGTGGCCGTGCCAGCGCCCAGCAGTTGCGGACAGCAGGCTGGATGAATCACCTATCAACCATCCCAGCGAGGACAACGCGAGCTACGGCGCTGAGTTCCACCAGACTAAACAAGAGAGTGAGGCCAGGAGCCTCCAGGAGGCTTGAGGAGCAAAAGGAAGTTCTGGGACCCTCACAGGCATTCCCACACCTTCAGCCCATGTCCCCGTGCCAAGAGCAGCACAGAGAAAACCCAGGCGCTGCAAACCAAAGTGGAAATTAAGACGAGAGGAGACCTCCCTGCTGCCATTCACCTTCAAGATTCCTAGAAAGAACATAAAGGGGAAAGTAGGAAGGCACCAATGTCTCTGTCTTGACAGCTTCTTTACTGGGCTGGATGAAACCAACCCTGCAACGTTACCAGGCGCTTTCTCTTGATTGTGGTTTTCCCTCCCTGTCTTTCTCCCTTTTGCTTTTTTTCAACCTGTTTTCAATTTACTCTTGTGGCATCTCTGACTGTGACCTCATTCTGGTACTTAAGGGGGGGAAAAAAAAGAGAAAGAGAGAGTGTCCTTTAAAAAAGAAATGAAAGAAATCATATTTTATTTAGTTTGGTTGGTTTTGAAGCTTTAGCAGAAGAAAGATTAACCTTTTCTGCCTAACTTAATGAAAACAAGGAGAAAGGCTGTATGGATAAATAAATATCTGTGTGGGTATGGAGCAGGCACGATCGTGTTACAGCCCCGGTGGAGCTGTAATGGGGAACAGGCGCGTTCCTGCGCAGCGGCTCCCAATTCCCGATCCATTTTCAAGGAAAGAAAAACAGAGTAGAATGTCAGAGGCCCAAGTGGGCATAAATGAGGGAGCCCAGAGAAGGCAGATGGGGCCCAGCAAGGACCTCCATCCCCAGCAGTGACCTCCAGAGCAGTGCCAGCGCAGCAGATGGAAAAAGAGACCTTAACTCCACTTCCCCTTGCCAGGTTTTGGTTCCTGAAATGAGGAAACAAATGGCATGCCTGGCCCTCTAAGTCTGTTACCTTTTGGGGGTCCTTCCCTCACCCTCCTTTTCCCCTGGGGCTTTGCCTCCAAGGAGGGGAGGTTCAGAGGAGGGCTGTGAGCAGAAGGCTTGGACTGGGTTTTTGGATGAGTGGATGGGGAGCACAGGTTTTCAGGTGGGTTCCTCCACCATGAGTTTGTACCTGGGTTTAATGTGCATTGGATCTGGCACTCGGTGGGGGAAGGCAGTGAAAGGTGGTTGGTTTGTCTTGGAAATGATGAGCTGATTTAAATTAGTGTAACGTAACTTCAGGCGACGGAGCTGTTCCGATTTACATCAGCAGATGGTCTGTCTCGCTGCCTAGATCATTAAAAGCAAACCATCCCTACTGATCCTGGTGGAATGATGTCAAAACCTCCTTCCCTACATGGCTTGCCAGATCATAAAAGAACTAAAAAAGCCCAGTTATTACTAAAAATTTTCTGCCCACATTCTGGGAGCATCCATGCGCATCATGTTAGACGGGAGCCTAAGTCCCATGCCCCAAAACCCTGTAGCCAAAGAAATTATTTCTTTGTCATGGCTTTTCTCAAAGACACATCCATCAGGAATCCCTCTGGCTGGGCCCAGCTTGTCTGGGTAGAGGCAGAAAAGCCAGTGATTATGCTGCAACTTTGGGCACAGCTTGTGCTTCACTTCCCAACTTGTACAAAGGTGCAGATTGCAGTTCCATGAGCAGCTTCACCTTTTTTAAGTTATGAATTTTGTGGGGATTTGCTTCCTATGTGTGTATGCTGCCAGACATATTAATAATGATGAAGAGCTCTCCTCTGGGCTTCCATCTCCTCTGGGCCTCCATCTCAGGTTTCCATCCCCAGGTCCTCTGCTGATGGAAGGCAGCATTTGTAGATGGCTAAATTCAAGGAGCAAGGTTTTAGCTGAGCTAAGAACAAAAGTTGCATTCCAGTGTCGCAGAAGTCCCTTAAATGCCTTCATTGGTGCCCTTCAGGGCTGAAACTCGCACGGAGTGACCATGTGGAACTGAGGGATGAGCTGTTCCTATCAAGAGAGGCCAGTCAAACAGGAAGTGGTCTTAATTTGGATGAGTTGCAATGTTCTATGATGCACAAGGTTAATCACAAGTGTATTCTTCTCTTAGGGTCATCAGCAGGACTCACCGCTCCTGCATCTGAGCTCTCCACAGACTGCTTATCACAGGTCTTTCACAGTCAATATCTGAGACCTCAGAAAAAACTCTTCAACTCATGTAAAAATGCATCCCCAAGGCGGTGTGCTGGTGGAGGAGAGGGAGAATTAAAGCATTTCATTCTGTGCTGTGAGCCCTCCAGGATTTCTCAAGGTTCACTGGGTTGCTAAGGGTCAGCCCCAGCCAGACACGAGCTGACTCTGCTACACTCGGAGACATCCAGGCATGAGCCAGTTCCAATCTCAAAGCCACGTATTCACATTAGCACGGTGGAGAGTCCAAGTGAATGTCTCTATTCCCTGGGAGTTTGTCTCAGGCTCTGAAGCATGTTAAAATAATTACTTGATTTCAAGGCAAAGTGGGAACCCATTTGTGCTGGGAGTTGTGCAGGCACGAAGCAAAGCTTTGTCCTCAGATCCTTCTTGTCTGGCAGAAGATTTTGTCCATCACCACAGAGCAAGTTCTCACTCTCATCACCACAGATCTCGTTCCCTTCCTCATTCTTGCTTTCTTTTCATATTTAACGTCTTTAAAATCAGAGATTTCTATCAATAGACCAATGGTCCAGACCTCTTGGTGGTCCCCAAGGCCCATTGCTGGCAGCCCATAGCAGATCCAGGGACTGCACAGAGCCTTACATGCACCAGGAATCCCACCAGCCCTGCTCCAGCCCCAGAGCCACTCTTCTCCAGGTAAAACTGATGTGATTCACTGCAGAGAGGGCAACAAAACCTGCATCATAACCTGGGTCTCCTTAAATGCACCAGGGCACTCTTGCAGTTGCCATGGGAATGAGCTGCTATCTGAAAATGACCCCCAAATTTTGGATGCAAACACTGCACCCAGGGACCTGAGCTCCACCAGTCCAGAGGGCTGGGAGGTTCCATCTTCTGCTGGGATTAGGATGGCTAAATTTGAAGGGGAGCAGCTTTCACCATAAGCCATGTCTGAGGACAAATCCTGGGAAGCTTCCTAAAGAAAGGTCGTAAATAATGAAATACCAGACCGGCAGGAAGGGAAAGGAACAATTCCTGGAAAGAAACTCAGTGTGCAATTAATTGCTAAAACCATAATTATCTTGGGTAATTTGTCAAATAAACTTCATGAAAACCTATGGTGAAAAGCCATCAACTGCTCTGTGCTTCACACCTCCTTGCACTTGGGAATTTTGGGGCTTGGGAATTTTGAGGCTTCTCTATGGCCACTGTTGCCTGACCCTGTTCCCAGTCCCTTCTTACACTTCACAGCCTGGTCCTGGAAAGTGGACCTAACCACTGCCTGTAATGGCAACAAATTTAAAGAAAATCTTCTTTAAATATTTAAAATATTTAAATATTTTTTGGGCCCATTTATTCTAAATAGAGGTCATGTACAGAGATGCTGATGAATTTGTGATAAGGTTTTGGACCAGCACATTCTGAGGCGTTCAGCAAACCCAACTGCAGCCAAGCCTGCAGGCTGTTATCCAGCAAAGACTTTAAAAATTGGTCCTTATGGAGGAACCTGCATGGAAGCAGACCTCTTATTTGGCCCTGCTCTGCAATTTTGGACATTTGAGAATGGAGGGGCAGATCCTCAGCTCATAAAATCTCCTGTAGCTCCCTTGAAGTCAATGGAACAATAACAATTTACACTTGTTGAGTTTCTGCATCCTGGCTGTGAGCTCTTTGGAACAACGACACCATAATGATTATTACAGATATTCTTGATCACTTGTCTGAGGCAGACTGGAGAACAGCACTGTGTAGGAAAATAGAGGCTTGGTTTGCTATGATTTCCAAAGAATTATTGACCCGTATCTTGCAAACATTTACACATGTTTAGCTTTACTCATGTGAGTTGTTCCATTACACTCGTGTGCCAGATAAACTAATGTACATGCTTGCAGGACCGAGGTTAAAACTTGTGCAAACACAGCGAGTTCTAAATATTTTTGTAGATAGGTTGTTACCTCAGACTCAGAGGAGAGAGCCTTTCATTTGGCTGTGCCTCTCCAATAATTCTCCATTTATCCAAGCAGGCATCACAAGAAAAGCCAATGGCGATACCAAGGTACAACTGAAAAAATAAGCAGTTATCTGACCCAACTCAGAAAGTAGAAAAGGCCCACTTGGTCAGGACTAACATATGCAAGAGTTGACATCAGTTCTTGAACAAGGGGATTACCTGAATTATCGGAGTACACTCACAGCAGCTTTTCTTAACACAGCTCATGAACCATTCACTTACTGATTTTCCCATAACGAAGTTAACATTTTTCTTCACAGTTTTGATCCATTAGAAGGCACAAGAAGAGAGGAAAGAGCTGGAAACCTCTAGTTCATGAGGAGTCTGCTTCAGCACCCATCATCATCTCAGCAATCCCTCCACCTTTTCCACTAAGAGGACTGAATGCCTTCTGCTCCCAATTTTAAACCATCCCAGAAAGAATGGCTAATCAATCCTGTCATCCACAGGAGAAGGGAGATGTTAGTAGCCAGATCTGATGCATGACGTGCCCTGGGAACCCATGTCACCAAAGGCACTCTGTGGTGGGAACTTTGACTCCTAGATGTCCTTGGCAAAGTGAGGTATCTGGGCACACTTCCCACCCCCAGGATCACTGATCCCTCCAGGATGGTTCGTTGGAGACGTGTCATCGCCAGCAACTGTGCAACATCTGACCACTCCGGTGACAAAAGACAGATTCCCAGAATGAGCAGAGCAGGATTAAGCCAAGTGGTAAATGGATTCCAGGGCTGTTCCAGGATCTGTGCTGACGAGGGAAGTCAGGGCCAGGTACCCAACCAGAGCTCATACAGCGATGTTATCACTTCCCTCTTTTCTTCAAATCCCTAAATAGAACCCAAACATCACTCGGGCCATGTTAGAGAGATAAGATGAGTCTCTCCCATCCCTTGCAATGCCTGAAATAGAAGCCCTGCTACTCCATATCCGAAGCATCAGGCGTAGGATGTTGACATTTAGCAGTAGGGAAAATTACCCAAACAATGAACCCTCTCAGGTCTCTCTTCTCCCCTCCCTTTCCCCAGTCCCCTGGAAAATGTTCATAAAGTGAAGTGGAAAGAAAAAAATATAACCCAAACCCCTACAACCCAAACCCAACCTTCTGTGGAAATAACATGTAGAGGGGAGTGAGTCAGGCTCTGTTAACTACGCAAGGATCACCAGTCCTGGAGACAGGGATGATTCACCATGGCAGCAAGAACTAGAAGGTTGAAGAGACCAAACAGAGGGTGCAGAACCAAAGTTGCATCAAAGAAGAGAAGGAAATAAGAAATTAAATGGTTCCATGCTGCAAGACACCTTGCTCTTTATCAAACATCATTCAACTGACCTAGGATGACTCACTTGGCAACTCTGAGATTATTCTGAAAGTTTGTCCACACTTTCCTTATGAGAAGGAGGGCAAACACTCTGTAAGATTTCAATCCACCCCCATTTCCTGCTCGTCTCTCTCTTCTCCCCCTTTCTGAGATGCTCACTCACTGAGAGCCTCACCTCCCTGTTGCTTCTGCTTCCCATGCTCCTTTCCCACACCCATTCCTTTTAAATTCAGCAGCATTATGTGACTCTGTTTTCCCTATAAAAGATGCCTTCAAGGAGATGAGAAAAGCAGGGCCTGTTTAGAGCACAGCATGCCATGGGGAGGCCCTCCTGGATGCCACTGGCACAGAAAGTACATTGTCACAAGAGATGGAGAGGAGAATATGGGGCTCAGGTGCCTGGGGCGAATTCTGCTGCCAGAAGCTCTCCTGCTATTCCTCCATTCCTCCTTCTTCTTCAGCTGCCCCCCTCGCCCTCCTTTTATCTAATAACCATAAAAATTCAAACAGAAAATACTTGCCCTGAAAAAATCCTAAACACAAAAAGAAAAAAAAAAGAAAGAAAGAAAAAAGTCCTCCCTCTGCACTTCACAATGAGAGCTGTAAAACTTTTTCTGCTTGGAAAATTCTCCCGGTCAGTTTTTCCTACTGTTTAATCCCTGCTTTGAGTTACACAGAATGAGTAAACACATTTTATAAGGTTCTAATTCATACCTAACCCATACAGTTTATAGCTTAACATAGTAAAATACACATACACACAGAAACACATGCACTTTTTATACACACACACACACACACACACACACACACACACACACACACACACACATATATATATATATACACACAACCACTGACACACATGGATAAACCAGCCTTGCTCCCACTCCTGGAGCCTCTCAGCAGCAGCTCGGATCTCTACAGCACGTGCTGTGCCTTGAAAGCAGCCTGGGGGGCTGAGGTGTGAGTTCACTGGCCTGGGGAGTAGTTTCCACCCCAGATTCCTTCAACCTCCTTTATAATGAATAAAGTCTTGGTAAGAGAACGGTGGGATGCACTGCTCCATCCTTGAAGGACTGAGGAATGCCACCACATGGTGTCTGAGGAGCAATTTTTGCCCACTCTCTGCCCAGCAAGCACCTGGAGTGAAAGCCATGGCGGGGAGCAGCCAAGGCTGGGCTGGAGGAGCTGCAGGGGGCTGGGATGCCATGTGGCCGTGTCCAGGTGCCAAGCCAGGATCATGGAATCATAAGGGTTGGAAGAGACCTCCAAGATCATTGAATCCAAGCTCTGACCAATCACCACCTTGCCAACTGGACCAGAGAACTGAGTGACCCTGAGCAGGCACCGTTACATGCTCGTTTTTCCTTCTCTTCATTCCTTCCGCCCATCGTCGCTGTTCCAATTTTTCAAGTGCACTGATCAGCTTGAAGACTCAGTCTCTTAATTCTGGGAGCTTTTTAGATGCACAGCTCTTCCATGGGTGTGGAAAAGCACTGCAGGTCATCCAGGTGGGCCCATGGGCACCATTCAAGGCCATCCTGGCCACTTCTGCAATAATTTGTCACTGGAAGGCATGGACAAAAGCTATGGCTCATGGGAACAGTTGTTTCCAGCCACTCAAAATGTGAGAGGTGGGCTTCAGGCCCCATAATGCTATTTTCATTTTCCTCCTCCTCCCAAGAAAATAAACCGAGTGTTTATTTCCTGAATGCGCTGGTCTGAGAAAGGGCAAAACTTTCCTGTGGGTGCCAGGTGGCTGGAAAAGGGAAGGCAGAGGCAAATATTTGCCGAATTTGTCAATGAGCTCTTATTCCATTTTTCTTATTAATATTTATTTAGATATAATATGAGAGAAACCTGCTCAGACCACAGCAATGTGGGTGATTCCACTGTTATTCTCCTCATGCCAGCTACTGGGAGGGAGGGAGGAGGGAAGGAAAAGCAGAAAAGTGAAAGAGTGTCAGGGAGTTGGCAGACAATTTGGAGAAAGTCACAAGCTTTCATCTTGGCTTAGCAGGAGATGGGATGCCTGGAGAAAGTCAATGCATCCATGAACACATGATGGGCAAAGAGGTTGGATAGCTCAGCCTTCCTTGCTGATATTCAAGGCACAGGTGTAGCTTTGAAAAAGAAATTTATCTCATTACAGAGCCCTTTTTTCCCCCCTTTTTTTTTCCCTTTCTTTTTTTTCCCTTTTAATGAGATGGAGGCAAGGAGAATAAACTGCAACCCCAGGTTTAGTAAATTGTGTGAGATGAACCTGATGCATTTCTTCAGTGAGACAGTTCATTCCCTAGGCAGGAGAACTGTGGTACAATCTAATTTATCTGGGTATCCAGAGGCACCATGATGCGACACAGGTAATTATTAGGGAAGCTTGAGGAGATGGGAATTAGCAGAATTATACAGCAGGTAAGGGACTGAGTATGGACAGATGAAAACAGGCAGTGCTGAGAAAAGAGTGATGGGAACCGAGTTATCACTACCAGAGCTCCTCAATGATCAGCCTTGTAATCAATCTTATTTCTCACTGGAAATACAACAGTGATTTTAGCACCGATGAAGTGGTGCATTATTAGGGCACCCGAGGATCAGTCAAAAGAAATTAAAATAACTCGAGGGCTATAACAATGAAATTGAATGGATTTTAATATTTTAAAATGTAAATTAAGTTAAAGATGGACATAAAATAGTTTTTTTGTCAGAGGGAGCTTCTCCAGACAGAAACAAAGGAGGAGAAGGAATTCCTGGATGCACTGGCTGGTCTTAGCAAAACCACAGGAGAACTGGAGGAAAGGAAAGGAAAGGGAAGGAAAGGAAAGGAAATGAAAGGAAACAAAAGAGAAAGAAAGGAAAGGAAAGGGAAGGAAAGGAAAGGAAATGAAAGGAAACAAAAGAGAAAGAAAGGAAAGGAAAGGGAAGGAAAGGAAAGGAAATGAAAGGAAACAAAAGAGAAAGAAAGGAAAGGAAAGGGAAGGAAAGGAAAGGAAAGGAAGCTCTTGGATCTTTTAAAAAGGATTGTCCAGGTGAAAGCAGGAAGAATCAAATCCTTTGACAGCAAAAGGCTGAGTGTGGTGGCCCACTACCTGCCTCACCAGAAAACCACAGAGTCTCCACTCCCACCTCTTCAAAGTGGGACCAAGTGTGGGGACAGGGCACGGCTATTTGGGGCTGGATTTTGGAAAGCTCCAGGGACTCCTCCCTGAGCCACCCAGGTGCTGTTTAAATCACCACTGTCCAGAAGCTGAGGAAAGTCCAGGGCACCACTGGGTCCCCAAAGTGGCTGGAGGAGACAGCTGGGAGCATGTCCCCTGTTGCCCTCCACTGGCTAGCAGGAGAATGTCACACTGCTGTGTCATGTCTGGGGACAGCACATCCCCCAAGCATCTCCTCTTTCAGCCGGGGCAATGGGCTGTGCTCTGGGAACAGAGCAGCTGAACTCGAGCTCTGTTTTTGCTCTCACTGTGTCTCATGTAGCAACAGCTGGGGGACATAGGTTTGCTCAAACCACAGCCAGACGATTGGAAATAAAAACGATATTCATATATTAATTAACATCTGGTTGCTCGTCTAATTACATGATACAATGTGCATGAGCTTTTTGTTCCCTCCATATTTTATGCATTGAATGAAAACTAAACAAATGTTGCAAAAGCAACACTGCAGAAGCAAAAAAACAAACAGTATCCAAGTCTGTACTTATAACACTTACTGACCCATCAGTTTAATTAACATGCAAAGGAGAACATGATTAAATTATGACCACGAAGCTGGTGGTGATACTGAACTGGAATTAACATCCAGCTTGCTCCAACCTGGCTATTTTCCATTCCCTTTGCATGTATTTTTCATTAAAATAAAATAATAATTTGTTAAACTGAGCAGTTCAGGGCCTGATTTAGCAAATTATTGCTTAACCATTTCAAAAGCTATTTTTAATGAAAACAGGCCCTAAAATAAATGGCACTACAGCGCCATCCCAAAGGAAAGGAACTTATGTCACCCTGCCTGTGCAAACTATCCAACAGTGGCCAATGCTTTCTGCCATGCTTTGGGGATGGAAATACAAAAGAAATAGGGGGGAGGAAAGACAGGTTAACTAAAAAAAGTCATCACTAAGGTCATCACATGGCTGCATGTGCATGTGGCTGTCCCCTGCAGCTGGCAGGGATGGGTGACAAGACACCTGGTGGCCCGCAGGGAGGTGATGGGCACAGTGTGCATCTGCATGAGGATGTGGTGGGCAGGGAACAGAAAAGCTGTGACTGCCCCTGGATCTCTGGAAGTGTCCAAGGCCAGGCTGGATGGGGCCACCTGGGATAATGGAAGGTGTCCCTGCCATAGCAAGGAGGACCATGAGATGCCACCTCACAGGTCCAGGTNAAGCTGTGGCTGCCCCTGGATCCCTGGAAGTGTCCAAGGCCAGACTGGATGGGGCCACCTGGGATAGTGGAAGGTGTCCCTGCCATAGCAGGGAGGACCATGAGATGCCACCTCACAGGTCCAGGTGCCACCCACTTAGTCTCAACTACCCCAATCAAAATCACAGCCAGCACAACCCAGCAGCACATCTCCTGCAGAGCCACGTGGACACGGCTCCATGAGAGCTGGCACCCACAGGCTCAGAGCCAACCACCCTGGCCCTGGGGCACCAACCAGGATGGAAAGCCCAGGCAAAGAGCAAGGCTCAAGGCAACTCTTCTCTCCAGGCTGTGCGCTTCAACTCTTCCTTCCCCAAATGGGAATCACAAGAGTTCCCTGTCCCAGAGATGGCTGCTCAGAATAAAAAAAAAAAAAAAGANAAAAAAAAAAAAAAAAAAAAAAAAAGGAAAAAAAAACCAAACCAAAAAAAAAACCCACAAACCAAAAAAAAAACCCCACAAGACATGAAATGCCAATAGAATAACGGAGCAAGAAGTCAGACATTCATCTGCTGGAGTATCCCACTTCCCTCACTCAAATTCTTGATGCCACCTGGAACCGAGAGGGGCTAGCACCTCACTCCCTAGATTGGGACACTTGGTAAATAAGAGCTTGTTCTTTATTTGTGTCTTCTCTATGTTCTTCAAGACAGGGGTCCTACCCTCAGATCCTTCACCAGCATCAGGAAATATGCCAAGAGGAAGGAACACAGAGAAATCCTGAGGAGAAAACTGTCATGTGAAACCGTGGCACAAATGGCGCAACCGGTTGCATGTCGGGGGCTTGGGAAGGGGTGGTGGGAGCTGGCAGGGTGGGCAGTTGCTCAAAGGAAACCACAGAGGACAGACCAAGCACTTGAAGGATTCCACGCATACCTCCCAGATATGCCGGTGGTTACAAAATCCCTGCCCGAACAGGGTGGCGGCGTGCCCTTGGGGAGGAAAAAAAAGGAGAAAAGGAAAAAACAAAACCCCAACCAACCATTCATGGGGCAGACAGAGGGCTGCAAGTCCTCTACTTTCATGAGACACCGCAGGCATCAAGACATCGCTGGCCTGGAATTTGGGCTATGCTTGCGGTCCGTGAGGCGACTCCGAAGCCTTCGGTCCCATTAAGCAACATTACATGATAATGCTGCAGCACTCTCAGGCTGAGGGAGAAGGAAAACAAAACAGATGACTCTGGATGGAAAGGCATTGCTGTAAACCTGGGAGGGAGAAGAACATTCCTTCGGATACTCTTTTTGGCTGGTTGTGTCCTTCCCTCCCAGCTCCCACCTCTCTCTCCCTTTCCCCCCTCCTCCTCTTGGAGAATTGGTGACAGCAAGGGTTTGTTTTTTTTTTACTAACATTTCCATATTAAATAGAAAGGAAGAGTGTGAAAGGCCATGCAGAGCAGTGGCAGCTAGACAGTGGAATCTGCAACTGAAGGGTGGAGTTGGAGCACTGGAGAGGTGCCGGTTATTTATAGGGTATGAGAGAACACAAAAAATGTCTGGCCCCTTTAAGGCCCCTTAATCCAAACAACCAATGGAAAGGAAAAAAAAAAAAAAGAGAAAAATAAAGAAAAAAAATGAAGGGGAAAAAAAATTAGGAGAAAAGGCATCTCTGTACCAGACTGTTAAGTCTGCAGGACAACCGGGGGATGGCCTGGCATGGTCCTGTCCCATCCCTCTGGTCAGACCTCTGCCTGTGACAGGGCAGCATCCCACTGGAACAGTGGGACCAGCATTGGGGCACAGAGCCCTGTGCTCCTGAGGCAGCCCTGAGACGCAGCTGCCTTGAGGGTGGGACGTGGCAGCTGTTTAATCCATGAGACAGCAGCGCTGGACCGGACGTGGAGATGAACAGCGCATTCAAGAGATATCAAAAGGGGCAAGCGGAGAACGTCGGGAATACGGCCTGGAAATTCCCTTTCTTTAGTCTGCATTCATGGAGCAAACAGGGATCTTTGCACTCTGATTTGACAATAAGTTTTATGAGATGTGGCCATTCACTGTCCTCTCTCATTCTGGGACCCATAAACAGGAGGATCACCGTAAGGCCTCCTCATGTCCAGGTATTTCAGTGGAGATGTGGATGCTCTGGGAAAGCCGCAGGCTGGACCCTCGTCATGGCTGGTCTAAGCAGGGTTATTTGGCCCCAGGCCTGGAAGACCAAAACTTCCAGCTCTTTCCCAGGATTTCTGATAGATTTTAGGCCAGCTGAGTAATGCCTTTCCTCTACAACATGTCTTTCCTGGAGAGGAGTGAGAAGGACCACGGTGCAAAGAAGTGCCACACAAATCACGGTAGTTTTGTGCTCTTAGTAAAACTCCTTTTTTGCTTCTTTGCAAAAGAAATGCATGAGGTTATGCCTATTCTTTATAAGCAGGCATAAGGGAATTGTGAAGCAGTCCTGGAGGACACTCAGCACTTGGGTGATTTAGTGTCCAACAAAGTGGGTAAGTCATCAGCTTCAATGAATATACACCTGGAACCAGGGAAACTGAAGACAGACAATTCTGAGGATAGAAAGGGGTCAGTAAAGAGACTCAAAAGCTCGAGCAGATGACAGTGACACTAAATTCTCAGGTCTTTTCACAAGCCCTGCTCTTATTCCCTAGGATCCTGTTGAACCCATGTGCCTCCACTAATAGGTTTCATTCTCCTCTGCCAGTATCAAATAACAAATGTCAGATCTCATATGGGAATCACTAACAACATAAAAATGAGATTTATATGGAAAGATGAAGTTCAAAAGAATAGTTACAAACCCCAGAAAGGTTTTGTTTTGTACCCAAGCACACACAAGTAAAATCAAAGTCAAAACAGTGCTGTTCAGGATTGCGATCCCCATCACCCGTGACCTTTTCCCACCATCACTGTGATTTTGAATGCTGGACATTGGCTACAAATTAATTTGCTGAAACTGAGGAAAATGCTTCCCTGATGTGTAAATAAGAAAAAGCTGAACATGCATTAGGTAATTTCAAACTTCCTTTAACTGCATGCTAATACTCCCATTAGCTCCAGGAGATCCAGAGCCCTAGATCTGCTCCCAGCCTTCCAACCTTGTGAGAAGGATGACATAAAAGTCCTCAACTGCCAGTGGATGACGCTGGTTGGGCTTTTCTGGTGACCACAGAAATGCCTAAAGCATCGCAGATCTGGAACACATGGAGGCACGGAGAGGTGAAAAGACTTGGTCACGGTGGGGCCTGGACAAGAAGGGTCTCAACACAGCTCCTCTGATGTCAGTGCCCCAGGGAGGCTGGACTGACATCAAGCACAGCAGTGAGGAAGAGGAGGGCTGAACCTCTTCCTGCTTGTCACAAGGCGAGTCCAGGAAACTCGGACCTCGGCTCTCCTCCTGCTCTGGAATTCAGCCACTGGCTCCTCCGACTAGGAGAATCTGTCAGCACACCTCAACCCTCGAAAACTGGGGCTTGAGCCAAGGCCCTCAAAGGGGAGCAAAGGAAGGATGGGAGACAGAGTCCAAAAGTGTCCTTCCGCCCTAAAGGTGAGCCCTTTGGAAGAGGCTGCAGTCCCACACGCCCCGCCTGGGGACGGCCTGCCAGTGGCTGTTTGATATGTGGAGTGAATGAAAAAGTTACCCCCACACAACGATGTTCCAGCACCTTTCAGCACCAACTTGTCTTTTCCTTTATCTTTTTTTGTTTTAAACACAGACTCTTGGGAAAGCAACTCAGCAGAGCAGAGAGAGAATAGAATTGTCTTTTTTTTTTTTTGGCTTCCAATGCAAGAATGCAAAGCATTGTCTCTCTGGGAGAAGAATTAAGTATGGGCAAGTGTTTTGGCAAGAGAGCCACAAAGGAGAATGGAAGGCGAGGATGAGGCGGGGGAAGAGGAAGGGAGGGAGAGCTGGGGGTCAGATGGATGGTTTTGTCTTTTATAAATCTTGGATGGGGAAGAGGCACACAGATGGCTTTGTGTTTTAAAATGATTCTAATAAATCAACTCCATAATCATAATCAAAATGCCCTTGTCTCTCTTTTTTCCCCCCTCTTCCATGGATCACAGCTGAGCAGCGAGTCTGGAGCAGGAGTCCGCTGAGAGGGAATGGCAAGGACTGGAGGTGAAACCCGACTGCGGCAAGGGAGTGTGCAAACCCCTGTGCACAGTGAGCCACCACAGCACTGGCCATGTCACCTCTGAGTGAACAAATGACATGATCAGGGCAAGGAATGAGCACAGAGGTCTCTACAGAGGGCAAGGGTGGGCATATCCCAGCAGGAGCCTGGACATTCCTAAGAAGGAAAGTGCCCATATGTGTAGGAAGAAGGTCTGAGCGTGAGAGCGAGTCTGTAGCTATCTGCAAAGAGAGGAGCTTCCCTGATGGTGGGGGAAGGAGTGGGAAAAGGCAGGGTCTTGTCTCTCCCAGGCGGGAGCAGACGTGCCGAGGAGGAATGCTGCGTCTCCGTTCCAGCGCTCCGACTTGGCTGTGAGGAAGGTGCAGCCTCTCCTCCTCCAGCAAGAGCCACCGGGCCTGGTCTGCGGGGGGAGCGCAGGCTCCTGCAGTTCGGGTTTTCCATTTGGAGCTCCACGTGGCACCAACTCCCATCGGTTTCCTTGCCAGAGGGAGCCAGGTGGAGAGAACAATAAAAAGCAGAAGGCGCGGGGCGGGGCGGGATGGTCCAGAGCGGATGCAGAGGATGGAATTAATCAGCTGTCCGGGAGGAATATTAGAGCTCTTTGGCTTGTCGTCAACGCCTTCTCCTCCTTCCCAAAGACAGACACAATGAGAGACCAAGGAACATTTCCTATTGTTACAGGGGATTTGTCCACAAGGTCCAGCCCCATGTGGAAGTCATTACTGGCTGGGAGTGGCAGGTATCCGCACAGAACATGCAACGGGATGGGACGGGACGGGACGGGATGGGACGGGATGGGATGGGATGGGA